>OZ022499.1:81283136-81434941 GCA_963989385.1 Ctena decussata | reverse complement strand
CCTTCTTGGAAAAATGGCAGCAAAAGTTAGACATATATCTGTTGACCTGAAGTGATAAAAAATGACACAGACTTATTTCCTATTGAGGCATATCAATACACCTTCTTGATGTATGCCAATTTCAAGGGACACAACTGAATCAGACTAGTAATTACTTCCCTTGATTAGTGATCCCTTTTCTGATGGCTACTTTTAAAGGAGAGCAAATTCTTTCCTTTAAGCAGAGCTTTAGATAAGAGGGAGTATTTAGTGATAATTAGGGACAGTTTTTGTTAATTCTGCAAAAAAAAACATATGTTGTGACCCCCCATTTGAAGAGACGGCTCTGATGAGGGGCCACAACATATGTTTTCAATGAGAAATAGAAAAATTATCCATCAATTATCATCAAATACCCCTCTTATCCAGAGCTCTGTTTAAGGTAGATGGGTATACTTTTAGGGGCAGCAACTCAGTTTCATTGCCTCCTGTCTCAATGGGGGTCTACCCTTAATGGAAAGAGTTTGCCCCTAGAGGGGTTATTCTTTCCATTCAGATTAGACTCCGTTTTGGAAGGGTGTCATCCACAAGGGAAGCAAACAGGAAGCCACAGTTGTTCCCCTTTGTGAAAATGACAGAAAAACAGAGTCGTACCTGTGCATCTTAATTGTGCTTTTTCTATCAGAATGGGGACAAATACTTTTAGGCCAGATTGAGCTCCCTTGGAGGTTGATCCATACATTTTATATTCAGGGAGAACAGAAAGTAGTAAAAAGACCTAAATAGTGAAGACACATATAAAACAGCTTTAATAAAATCATGAAAGCTATTAAAATGACTAGACTCTCTTTAAATTTACACTAACAGCAGGGCAGCCTGTACCAGTCTTTATGCCACAGCCCCTAGAGACCCAAATCTTTAGCCTTATATACTGCAGGGGCCGTATTCATAAAGCCACTTAAGTCGTTGCTATGCGGTTGCTAGGGCTAAATATCTATAAAGGAGATTCCCTACAACTTTGAAATTTGCTCTGGAGGAACAGTCTTACAAAGACTGTTCCTCCAGACCAAATTTCGTAGTTGTAGGGAATCTCCTTCAAAGAAATTTAGCCTTAGCAACAGCATAGCAACCACTTAAGTTGTTTTATGAATACGGCCCCAGGTCTACACTGATGATTATGGTTCAAGTCATGTACAGCATGGCTAGTCTGCCTTTAAGGTTGATAATCTACTCGCTGAAGCTTTAAGGTCTTCTCACCAAACAGGCAGTTGAACCATGTTTCCTCTTACCATATTTTTACTTTACTGCAGGCATACGAAGTATGCCGAGGGGTATATAGCCTTTGTCCGAGTCTGTTTGTCCGTCTGACTGTCCATCCGTCTGTCCGTCCATAAGTTCAAGATTTTGAGATTTTACATAATCCAAACCCTTTGATGGATTGGGTTTATATTTGGCATGGTGATAGATAATGGTCCAAAGTTTTATTCTGTACCATCCCCACCCTTTTCTGTGACCAAGGGGTCAAGGTCACAGAATTTGACCTTTGGTGTAAAAGTTTTGCGTTAAAGTTTTTAAGATCTCAATATAATTCAAACCCTTTGTTTAGGTTTGTGTTTGGCATGATGATAGATGTTGGTCTAAAGTTTTATTTTTTACCATCCCCACCCATGCTTGTGACCTAGAGGTGAAGGTCACAGACTTTGACTTTTTATACGCCTGTTTTGAAAAAACGGACGTATTATGTCGTGGCGCTGTCCGTCCGTCCGTAAACATTCTTGTGTGTGGCATAACTCAGTAACCGTTTGGGATATATTCATGATATTTGGTAGGAATATGTATTAGGTTGGGGGAACGTGTCCCGTACAAAAATGATTGCTCCCCGTTCCTTAGTTTCCAAGTTACGCCCCTTTGATTAATTTTACCCTGCAAGTCTTGTGCGCGCCATAACTATATAACCGTTTGGGGTATCTTCATGTAACTTTAAAGCAAGGTGCATGAAGTCCCAACGATGTGTCGCGTACAACAATGGCTGCTCTCCCTTTCTGCATTTTCCATTTACCTCCCTTTCATTGGTTCATGTTAGCTATTTTTATGTATACTTACCTTGTGCATACCTTAACTTGGTAGCCGTTTGGAATATCATGATGAAACTTTATAACAATGTGCATGATCACAAGGCAGTGTGTCACATATAAGAATAGTTGCTCCCCTTTTCTTAATTTTTAAGTAACCTCCCTTTGATTAGTATATTTTAGGTGTTTCTCATTCACTCCATATCTCCTTAACCTTTTGAAATATTAGAATGAAACTTTGTAGGAATGTGTATAATAATGAGGCAATGTATCCTGAGCAGAAACCACAACTCTGGCTTACTTACTGAATTACCTGCCCTTGCATAAAAATCCTGTTTAACATTTCAACTGTTTAAAATATTGTAACACAACTTAATGGTGATGTCAGGGGAGTGTAGTAGAACCAAGAATGGTATATCTAGTATATTTAGTTTATCTCCCTTGACTTGATATACTAATAGTATATTTAAATAATGTTGCATTCATTAATTATAGAGTGGTTGCCTCTGTTTGTCTGCCTGTCTATCCTTTTGTAAACAGTCTTGTTCATTTTGTAACTACTTTATGACATTTAAACAGGTGTATTATGCGCCGCTTGGGAAGCCCTTGTTATGTTAAAGTTTTGCGTTAAAGTTTATTATCCAAACCCTTTGGTGGATTGTGTTTATATTAGGCAAGTTGATAGATAATCGTCAGAAGTTTTATTCTGTACCACCCCCACCCATGCCTGTGACCTAGAGGTCAAGGTCACAGATTGACTTTTCATATTAATGTTTTGCATTTAAGTTTTAAGATCTCTATATAATTAAAACACTTTGTTTGATTGGGTTTATGTTTGGCATTATGACAGATATTGGTCCAAAGTTTTATTCTGTTCCATCCCCACCCATTCCTGTAACCTAGAGGTCAAGGTCACAGACTTTCATTTTTCATGTTTGAGTTTTGTGTTAAAGTTTTTAAGATCTCTATATAATTATAACCCTTTATTTGGTCGGGTTTATGTTTGGCATGATAATAGATATTGGTCCAAAGTTTTATTCTGTACCATTCCAACCCATGCCTGTGACCTAGGGGTGAAGGTCAAGGACTTTGACTTTTCATGTTAAAGTTTTGCCTTTAAGTTATTACGATCATAATTATCTAAATTATTTGTTCACTTTAGTTTATATGTCCAAAGTTTTATTTTGTACCATCTTTACAAATGCCTGTGACCTAGACGTCAAGGTCACTGACTTAGACATTTTCATATATGTTTTTTTTTTCATATATGTTTTGTTTTAAGGTTTTGAGATCTCATGTCAACTAAATCCTTTGTTAGGTTTGGTTTATATTGTGTATGATTATAGGTATTGGTCTGAAAAATTATTCTACATCATCCCCACACATGCCTTGACTCAAGGTCAGGGATACAAACATGCTTTTTAATGATTGAGTTTTGAGTTAAGTTTATATTATTTGCTTGTTTTTCCCATATTCTTCTGTAGGACCTTTTAATATGTGACTTTCGTTACCTCTAGGTTCCAACAGTTTACATCGTCTGGATGCTGCTGTTGACATAAGGTCATAGTCACATACTAAACAGTTGCATCAATGTACTGCTTTATAATGTTTCAGATATCCTTCAATGGATCCTTTTGATGTATTTCTTGGTTTACTGTTGACTTGTAGAATATTAGTTGACATCCTCTGTATCCTGTTGCTGACCAAAGGTCAAGGTCACAGACTTTAAAATTTGTATCATAGAGGTGTTAAATTTTTTGTGTTTAAAGTTTAATGCAGTTAGTCGGTGGCACTGGCCGGGGGTATACATGAGCCCCTGCTCACTTCCTGTAGTTTGGCTATAAGATGGGGTTTCTCCCTTTATAGAATGACCCCAAATATCTCAACTCTGTCATATAAAGATCTGCTGTAAGGTAGGTTTTCCCTTCCTAAATATATAACCAAAAATCTAGATCTATCTTGTCTTTTTTTTTTTCCCTTCCAAAACAATGCCAACAACCTGATCCATCTTTTTCAGATGGATCTAGATTTTTGGGATTGTTTTGGAACGGAATAACCTCTGTCTTATGACCAAAGAGGTACAGTACACTAGTGTCATGGGGCCATGGCTGTGCCACTTTTCCTACACAAAGTGTGTTCATCACTGTTACCTGGAGTAAGTGGAGCCAAACAACTTGACAGTTGTGCAGAATCTTACAGATTTAAGGTTTACCAGTTCATTTCCATGTTTTCCACTATTTTTACAAAGGGGAACATTTTTACTTCACCTGAGCCGAAGCTGCTGAGGGAGCTCA
Source organism: Ctena decussata (assembly GCA_963989385.1). Lineage (NCBI taxonomy): Eukaryota > Metazoa > Mollusca > Bivalvia > Lucinida > Lucinidae > Ctena > Ctena decussata. Next base: position 81,430,596 of record OZ022499.1, on the reverse strand, counting down.
TAGGATAGGCTGGCTCTGTCGCAAATCGTCCACCCATCCACATGTTCAAAGGACTTCTCTGCAACCACTGAGCAGATGTTAGCCAAATTTCATATAGAGGGCATGCAGGAATGAACTGTTGTTCAAAATGGACCAGGTCACACGACCAACATGGCCCCATGCCAATATATGGTAAATCCTCTGAAAATCTTTGCCAGAACCAGTGATTGATGGCCTTGAAAGGACTTCTATGATTAAGGCGAGGATTTTCCCCATTAGACCGGCGAGACAGGTCCGAATTTTCAAAAGTATAAAGTGGGCAAATTTTTCCTAGCAGAGCTTCCACAAATATACTGGACAAAAAAAGTTAGGGATCAAATATTTGATTGAAGCTTAAATCATGAAAAATAAACTATCCAAAAATAATTTTCATCTGTTCAATACAGCTGTCAAAGCAACACAGAACTGCATGAAAAATATTGGAATCGGATCATGTGATACACCAGTAGAAAGGAATAAACAGATATACCCCTAAAATTGAAGTGAAAATTGGCATCACCACAAAATTAAATATCCGTGATTCTTGGCTTTATCCATGCAAAACCATTGCCAGTGCTCATTGATATCTCTAGGGGTCTGAATATCTGCATGACAGCTACTCGGTATCCTTTTGGTAAAGCGCTAGAGGCTCATTTGGGGACTTTTTGTCATTTTTCATGAAAGGCATGAATAAGCTCTCCATGAGTTTTCTGAAGCCTCTGGTGATTTGAATTGGTGTGTTGTAACATTTGTCAAGCAAGTTCAACCAGATTTAAAACTTGCGATAGACTAGACTTGTCCATACAGACGAGAGTCTCTGTCCCAAGCTACTGGTTCATCACAATACCATTGTGAGAATGCGCATTCATTGTCCATTAAAATGATTTAATCGGCCAGTTTAAGAGAAAATGGTTAGAAACAGACGTTACACAGCTTACTCGCGCATTTGCATGCTGGTAATGAGGCCAGGAATGGTGCGATTCCATAGATATGTGAGGTGACAGTCGTCAAAAAGTGACACAAATTTGCAGCTGGGTCCTTGGACCCATGTTTTTTTTACAGATGAGTCCAGATTTGAATGTAGATATCCACGATGATGGGAGAAAAGTGTGACGCCTGCCAGGTACACGTTGTGTAGACTATGAATTAAATCGTGTTGTGGAATATGACATGTCTCGAAGAGAGTGGGTGATGGTATGGTCCGGCATCTTGAGTTGCAGCTGTTTGGACTTGCGCATGCCAGACACAGGCGCTCTGATTGGTGTTCGAGTTAGGATTGACATGTTTTATCCAATTACGTGACCGTTTGCTGAAGTTCTTGGCGATGACATCATCGAATCACAGGGCAAATGTGGTGGACCAGTACCTAGCGACAGAAACAATCGCCCCATTTGACATGCCAATTTGATCACAAGTTTTAAATCCGATTTAGCATTCTTTGGACATGTTACACCGCCAATCCTGATCACGACAGGCTTTCTGAAATTCAAGGAGGGCTCATTCAGGACTTTCGTGAAAAATGGCAAACAAGACCCTAAACGTGCCTCTGGGCGCATACCGAATGGTTGTGATGCAGTTATACAGGCCCTTGGAGGTCACACTGAGAGCTGAAAAAAGAGTTTGCATGGGTAAAGCCAAAAAATGGACATTCAGTTTTGTACTAATGCCAGTTTTTACTTTGATTTTAGGAGTATGCCTGTTTAATCATTTCTGCTGGTGTGTCACGTGATCAGCTTCCAATATGTGTCATGCAATCTTGTGCAGCATTGTTAGATGTATTCAACAGAAGAAAATGGATTTTTGAAAATTACTTTTTTCAATATAAAAATTTCCGTCTAATGTTTGATCCTTAACTTTTTTTGTCCAGTATATGTAAACCGTATGAAATCAGATCATTCGTGATTCAGACCCAAAGACACGGGGAGATAATCCAATCAGACCCTACCTACCCTAAATTCAAGGTTTTTGCATACCTCATTTTTTGAGGTAATAAAAATATTAAAATCAGTCATTCATTCCATAAATTTTTGTCATGATACTCAGTGAGCCAAAGAAGAAGAATGGTCAACAGTAGCACTGTGATCTTCAAGGTTATGTTGTGTACCATGACCTAGAAATGAGGTCAAGGTCACATACATATAGTCAAAACTATCCAGTGCTGTGTGTTATATAAGAAATGTGAGCCAAAAAAGGGTGAAATGAATACAATAAATCATTATTTCAACGATCAGAGGATAATTTACAATTTATCTCAACAATGACGTCAACGTCAGTGTATGTTTAACATTCTTTACATACACACAAACACTTGAAAATTCATTTGTCATGCAAGTTACATGTCAGAGTCGTAAATGCAAAGCAAAAGTCAGTTATCCGTATAACTTTTTAATCATGGGGAAAATTCACGCCTTAAGCATAGAAGTCCTTTGGTATGTAGCATGGGCTACTCAGGTACTATTAAGATTTTCAAATGACAACCTTAAGTTGACCTTGACCTTTTTAGCTCACCTGAGCCAACGGCTCCGGGGGAGCTTATAGGATGGTAAGGCTCCGTCGTCCGTCCGTCCGTCCGTCGTCCGTCCGTCAACAATTTCAAACGACTTCTCCTCTGAAACCGCTGGGCCAATTGTAACCAAATTTCATATAGAGCCTCCTGGGACCTTAGGAACGAAAAGTTGTTCAAACGGTCCTGGTCACATGACCAACATGGCCGCCATGCCCATATATGGTAAAAACCTGAAAAATCTTCTCCAGAACCAATAGGCCGATGGCCTTGAAACTTAGTATGTAGCATCGGGTACGCGAGTACTACCAAGATTGTTCAAATTATGACTTTGGGTTGACCTTGACCTTTTTTACGGTAAGGTCAAATTTGCTTCCTTATGCTTTTATATGGCAAAATGCTACAACATAAGATATCTTGGAAACTGTTGAAGATTTTGGGCTGAAAATTGGTATCTACAGTCATCTTAATGACTACATGAAGATTTATGAGTACAAGAGGTCAAGGTCATTCTTTGACCTTTGACCTGAACTCTCATATTTTGACAAGTTCTAACAAACTCCTCAAAAGCCACTGGGCCAATTGAAACCAAATTTCATATAGAGCCTTCAGGGGTTGAGGGAACGAAAATTTATTCATACGGTCCAGGTCACATGACCAGCATGGCCACCACGCCCATATATGGTAAAAACCTGAAAAAATCTTCTTCTCCAGAACCTGTTGACTGATGACCTTGAGACTTGGTATGTAGCATTGGGTACTCAAGTACTATCAAGATTGTTCAAATTGTGACCCTTGGTTGACCTTGACCTTTTTTACGGCAAGGTCAAATATGAGAAAATGATAGAACATGAGATTTCATGGTAAGTTTTGAAGTTTTTGGCCTAAGAATTGGTATATACAGTCATCTTAATGAGTACATGAAGATTTGTGAGTACAAGAGGTCAAGGTCATTCTTTGACCTTTGACCCAGAACTCTCATATTTTGACAATTTCAAACAATCTCCTTAAAAATCCAATGGGTCAATTTAAACCAAATTTCATATAGAGCCTCCAGGGGTTGACGGAATGAATAATTTTTCTGATGGTCCTGGTCACATGACCAACATGGCTGCCACGCCCATATATGGTAAAAACCTTTAAAAATCTTCTTCTCCAGAACCAATTGACCGATGGCCTTGAGACTTGGTATGTAGCATTGTGTACTTGAGTACTATCAAGATTGTTCAAATTATGACCCTGTGTTGACCTTGACCTTTTTTACAGCAAGGTCAAATATGGGAAAATGCTAGAATATAAGATTTCATGGAAAGTTTTGAAGATTTTGGCCTAAAAATTGGTATATACAGTTGTCTTAATGAGGTCATGAAGAATTATGAGGTCAAGGTCATTTCTTGACCTTTGATCCAGATCCCTCATATTTTGACATTTTCAACCATTTCCTCAAAAGCCAAAGGGCCAGTTGTAAATACATTTCATATAGAGCCTCCAGGGGTTGATTGAATAAAAATTTGTTCAAACGGTCCAGGTCACATGAACAACATGGCCGCCATTACCACTTATGGTATAAATCTTTAATATTTTTCTTCTCCAGAACCAATACACCTATGGCCTTGAAACTTGGTAAGTAGCATGGAGTACTAGAGTATCACCAAGACTGTTCAAATGGTGACCTTGGGTTTACCTTGAACTTTTTTGCGGCATGATCAAATATGGGAAAATGCTAGAACATAAGATTTCATGGAAAGTTTTGCCTAAAAATGAGGGCATGACCCAAGACTCATATTTTGACAATTTCAGACATGATAAGAAAAAGCCACCTTGCCAGTTGTTCAGGTGAGCGATTCAGGGCCTCATGGCCCTCTTGTTTTATGGCTAGATCAAATTTGGTTTCTGGCTCTTTTATTAGCTTATAGTATAGGCAGGCTCTGTCATCAGTTGTCGTCTGTCTGTCATCATTCCATCCTTCGTCCATTGACAATTTCAAATGACCTCCTCTGAAATCACTGGGCATAAAAAGGCAGACCTTATTATTATGGACTTTGCCAAGGCTTTCGATAAGGCTCCCCATAGACGATTGATTTATAAACTGGAGTATTATGGTATAATGTTTCCCTCCGAAGGGGTCGGAGACATATTGTTTTTTGCCCTGGTCATTTGTCCGTCCATCTGTCACAAATCATGTCCGCTCAATAAGTCTGTAACCGATTGAGATAATTTCACGAAACTTGGTACATATATAAAGCATCATCAGACGACGTGCAGAGAGTACGACCCTTAACTTCACCTTCATGTTTTTATGGAATTATGCCCCTTTGTAAATTTTAGTATGTAAATTGTGTCCGCTCCATAACTCTAAAACAACATGAGATATTTTCATGAAACTTAGTACAAATATAGGGCATCATCAGAGGGTGTGCAGAGAACAAAAGTCATAACTCCACCTACATATTCATATTTTAAGGAATTATGCTCCTTTGAAAATTTTAGTATGGAAATTGTGTCTGATCCATAATTCTGTAACTATATGAGATATTTTTGCAAAACTTAGAACAAATATAAAGCATCATCAGACATTGTGTAGAGAACAAAAACTGTAACTCCATCTACATTTTTACGGAATTATGCCCGTTTTTAGGTTACCTGAGCTGAAGGCTCAAATGTGAGCTTTTAGTATGGCAATGCTGTGTAGTCCATCGTCTGTCTGTCCACCATATTCAAAGGTCTTCTTCTCCAAAACGGCTAGGCGGATCAGAGCCAAATTTTATATGGAGCCTCTATGGGTGTGGAGAACGAAAGTTTGTTCTGGGTATCTGGGTCACATGACCAAGATGGCCGCCACGCCCATATATGGTAGAAACCCTTCAAAAATCTCCTTCTCCAGAACCAAAAGGCCTATGACCTTGAAACTTGGTATGTAGCATCGGGCATGAGGGCTTATCATAGTTTATACAAATGATGCCCTTGCGTTGACCTTGACCTAATTTATGACATGGTCAGCTTTGGAACGTTAGGCTTTTATATGGGAAAACGCTTAAACAGTGGATTTCTCAGAAACTATTTAAGTCTAAGGTACAATACTTGGTATACATTGTCAACTAAATGAACAAATGAAGATATTATGTCACTAAAGGTCGAGGTCATTTCGTGCATCCATCCGTCGTCAAGATTTTCAAATATCTCTCCTTTGAAAGCACTGGGCCTATTGAAGCCAAATTTCATATGGAGTCTCAGTGGGATGGGGGAACAAAAGTCTATACTCGGGGTCTGGGTCGCATGACCAAGATGGCCTCCATGCCCATATATGGTAACAAGAGCTCTGCTGAGCAGGGCAATATACGCCCGTTAAAGTTGGAAAGACAACAAGAGATGACAGAACTTTTGTCAATAGCTTAAATCTTCAATTATTAGGCAGATATAAAACTACAAAACAAATGAAGCTTAGTATGAAATTCATAGAAAAAAATTACAAAAGGGCATAATTCCATCAGAACTGAAAGTAGGGTCATGATTCTCTGCATATCGTCTGATATTTGTACATACTTTCATGGAAAAATCTTAAACAGTTTTCAAGATATGGAGCAGACACGAAATTACTATATGAAAAATACAAAGGTGCATAATTCCATCAAAACTGAAAGTAGGGTTATGGTTCTTTTTCTCTGCACGTTGTCTGATGATGCTTCATATTTGTATAAACTTTTATGAAGAAATCTTATACGGTTTTTATCCCCCGACCGAAAGGTTCGGGGGATATAGCGATGAGCCTGGCGTCCGTCCGTCTGTCCGTCCGTCCGTAAACACTTTCTTGTCCGCTCTATATCTTGAATACCCTTTGGAGTATTTTCATGATACTTCACAGTTATGTAGAACAGGTCATGACGATGTGTCGCGTACAAGAATGGTAACTCTTGCTATTGTACTTTTTGAATTATCTCCCCTTTGGTGATTTTTTGGCAGATTCGTGTCCGCTCTGTAACTTGAATACCCTTTGGAATATTTTCATGATACTTCACAGAAATGTAGAACAGGTCATGACGATGTGTCGCGAACAAGAATGACAACTCTTGCTTTCTTACTTTTTGAGTTATTTCCCCTTGATAGTTTTAGGTGTGATTTTTTGGCACATTCGTGTCCGCTCTATAACTTGAATACCCTTTGGAATATTCTCATGATACTTCACAGATATGTAGAACAGGTCATGACGATGTGTCGCGAACAAGAATGACAACTCTTGCTTTCTTACTTTCTGGGTTATTTCCCCTTGATCATTTTAGGTATGATTTCGTGTCCGCTCTATAACTTGAATACCTTTTGGAATATTTTCATGATACTTCACAGATATGTAGAACAGGTCATGATGATGTGTCACGAACAAGTATGATAACTCCTGCTTTCTTACTTTTTGAGTTATTTCCCCTTGATGGTTTTAGGTGTGATTTCGTGTCCGCTCTATAACTTGAATACCTTTTGGAATATTTTCATGATACTTCACAGATATGTAGAACAGGTCATGACGATGTGTCGCGAACAAGAATGACAACTCTTGCTTTCTTACTTTTGGAGTTATTTCCCTTTGATGATTTTAGGTGTCCGCTCCATAACTTGAATACCTTTTGAAATATTTTCATGATACTTCACAGATATGTAGAACAGGTCATGACAATTTGTCTCATACATGAATGATAACTCTTGCTTTTATACTTTGTGAGTTATTTCCCTTTGGTAGTTTGAGCTGCTGTTTGTATAACCCTGGCCAGCTCCAGAATTCGAATAACCTTGTACCTATTAGAACATTGATGATCATGCTGTGATATCTTATCAGTATTCCTAACTCTCTCTGACCCCTCCACATTCCTGTGACCCCCCCCCCCCCCCCCCCCAAAAAAAAAAAAAATTTTTTTTCCAAGATTTGGATTCTTTGTCCAAATTCATTTACTTGAGAGCTCAAAATTAGGATTGTAGGGCTTGTACTTTAGAAGTTATTCACACATTTTGAAAGTTGAATGTATCGTATGCTATACATTTGTGTATATGATGGCTGTTTGAGATATTACCTCTTTTTAGCAGTCAAGCATACTGTTTTAGTCTGAGTGTTATATAAGCATGCATCTGTTAACAGTTAATGTCAAACAGAAGCATAAAAAAAGACAATATATTACTAATATATGTTTTGAAGTACACCCTTTTTACCAAGGCCCATGGGGGTCTTCGGTCGGGGGATTTGCCATCTCCTCTGATGGCTATTTTTGAGATATGGAGCAGATCTTTTGAACTTTGACCTCTAAGTGTGACCTTGACCTTTGTTGGACATTGTTGAAATACAAGTTCTGCAAGTTGCCTCCATGAGGTGAACATTGGACTCAAGTTTCAAACTAGAAATGTGTCCACAGTACGCAGATGCCCCCGCCTAGTGCATTGAGTAAGAGGGCACCTTAAGGTACTGGCACTTGTAGTATAACTAGGTTTATAGAGGCAGACTTGTATAATATAGAAGGGCATAGGCCAAGTAATGCCCGTAGTTTGAAATGTGAAACAAACTGCAGACCTTCATTTACTTTAAAAGTCACTAAATGGCCAAAGTAGAAAGTCAGTGGACTGTGATATGTGGCTCATCATAACCTGATTCTTGTAAATTCCTGTTGCACTTATAGATATAAATCCTCATACAAAATTTCAAGCTGCTACATTAATAGGAACCCTCAAATCTACTTCTTACAAAAATCTTAACCTTGCCAAATTGGCATAAGTCCGCAGACAGTGGACCTTGACATATGGATCAGCATACCTTGATTCTAGTATATTCTTGTTGTACTAATAGATATTACTCCTCATATAAAATTTGAAGTTGCTACAACAACAGGAACCCTAAAATCTACCTCTTACAAAAATCTTAACCTGAGTCTAACAGGATCACGTAGGGACAGACGGACAGACAGACGTACATAACAATGTATGAAGGTGCGCACATACGCACAACCGAAACACTATATGCCCCCGGCATCATACAATTCGGGGGCATAAAAATCTTTCAAACGGTTAAGGAGATATGGAGTGGACACGAATTTAATACAAAATTACTATACGAAAAATACAAGGGGTATAATTTTGTTAAAAATGAAAGTAGGGTTATAGTTCTTTTTCCTTGCGCATTATCTGATGGTGCTTTATATGTATACAAACTTTCATGAAGAAATCTTAAACGGTTTTTGAGATATGGAGCGGACACAAAGCTTACATGAAATTACTATATGAAAGAAACAAAGGGACATTATTCCATCAAAACAGAATAGGGTTATGGTTCATTCTCTCCCCACATCCTTTGATGGTGCTTTATATTTATACAAACTTTCATGAAGAAACCTTAAACGGTTTTTGAGAAACAAAGCTTGTATGAAATTACTAAACAAATACAAAAGGGCGTAATTTTGTTAAAAGTGAAAGCAGGGTTATGGTCCTTTTTCTCTGCACATCATCTGATGATGCTTTATAATTATACAAACTTTCATGAATCTTAATGGTTTACGAGATATGGAGCGGACACAAAGCTTATATAAAAAATACAAAGGAACATAATTCCGTCAAAAAAGAAAATAGAGTTATGGTTCTTTTTCTCTGCACATCTTCTGATGGTGCTTTCAATTAGTACAAACTTTCATGATGAAAATCTTAAACGGTTTTCAAGATATGGAGCGGACACGAATTACTCTGTGAAACAAGAAATGTTACAGTGTGTAACAAATGCCCCCGAAGGCCCCTTACACTTGGTATTTGATCCCTATCAATGTAGTGTTTCAATAACTGCTGGCATGGTTTGACCTTTAATGCTGATCATGATCTTGACCTTGGGCATAGAAGTTTAACTGTTGCATGTGTCACACCATCTGTAGCTTCCAGTGAAGTTTCACCAGATTCACTTTAGGAATTTCTGAGTAATGGCAAAGTCACAATTTGACCTTGGTCCTTTACTACATATCCTTGACCTTGGATATTTGAACGTAAATCTTGCACAATTTGTATCTTTACATCAGGCTTTACCTTTCTGTAAAGTTTTATCCAACTGGCTTCTGTATTTTTATGCCCCCAACTTCGAAGAAGTTGAGGGGGCATATTGCTTTTGGCTTGTCCATCCGTCCGTCAGTCCGTTATGTCCGTCCGTAACACTTTAAGTATGCTTCATAACTTACGAACTGTAAAGGCTGGGGTCTCGATATTTTATAGGTAGATAGATTATAGTAAATTAGTGAACCCGTATTTTTTTCTTTTCCGTCAGCCATGTACTTTCAGAGTTATGCCCCTTTTTCAAAAAATCAAATGTAAGTTTGTTAGCAAAATTTTGGAAAAAGTATTTGTGCTAGGTTGTTCATATTTGGCATACTGGTAGGGCCTATGGTGTAGATCAACTGATTAACTTTTGGGCTTATTTCGTAAAAAATTGACTGAATTATGCCCCTTAGTTAACTTTGGCATTTTTCCAACTTTTGAACCGTTTGACCCAGAGGCCTGACTTTTGGTATACTTATAGTATCAGGTGTGTCGATCATTTTGATAATAACTTTTGAAAAAAAATTATGAATTTTTGACAGAGTTATGCCCCTTTTTCAATGTAGTGCATTGTAAGCATATGGAACCTTTTTAGCAAAATAACACAAGAACCCCAGATGCTAGGATCATGATGTATTGCAGGAAGACATTGCCCAAGGTGTAGATGACCTGATTAACTTTTGAAAAAAAAATTGTATATTTTTGACCGAGATATGCCCCTTTTTCAACTTAGTGCATTTAAGCCTATGGAACCTTGTTAACAAAATATCTCGAGAGCCCCTGATGCTAGGATCATGATTTTTTGCAGGAAGACTTTGTCCAAGGTGCAGATGACCTGATTAACTTTTGAAAAAAAATGTTAATTTTTGACCAAGTTAAGCCCCTTTTTCGACTTATTGCATTGAAGCCTAGTGTACAAAAGTACCCTTACATACGGCCAAGAACCGTTAGAGATAGGAACTTGAAATGTTATGTGTGGCATGTACATGAAGAATAAGCCGAGCTTGTGAACAAAATATCGGAAGAACTGCTATTATTAATAAACTAGGTTCCTTATATTTGGCGTACAGTTACAGACTAAGATGTAGATGAACCGGTTAATACCCCTTTCTGACATAAATAATGGGATGAACCCTCTTTAGAAGCAAGCATAAGGTTGGGGGCATAGTGTTTCATAAACACATTTTCTAGTTTTAGTAATTGCAGACCATACATGTGATGAACTCTTGAGGACCATGTGGGAGATCTGGATTTCATTTCAGGGAGATTGAGTTCCTCATCAGGGAGACTTTTTGACAGCAACTTTGACGCGTTGTTTCGAGTACTTAACTGTTTTTTGTTTTTTTTGGGTGGTGGGGGCAGGGGGGTGGGGGGGCTTCTTGTTTTAAAATAAAACAACATGAACTAAAGTACAGTTGTATAGTTTGTTTAACTTCTTTACTTTTGAGTTACCCAATACTTCAAATATAACCTCAAAAGTAATCCATTTCAGTGCAGTAACACTACCATCCTAAGTTTAATTTACAGTGTAATTGAACAGTACTGTTCATAGTGATAGTGCTGACCATTCCATTGCTAAGAAACAATCTGATTATCTGGCATTCTCAAACCATCACCCCTCCCCACTTTTTCCTAACCCTCCCTCAATATAAAAGTCCAAAATTGCATCTTGGATGATGGGTCCGATTTGCTCCAGTTATTTTGATGAAAGCTGATACTTGTTACAAACTCAAAATCAGAATCAGAATCAGAATCAGAATTGTTTACTGGTGATACGTCCAAAGACAATCATTCACCAGGACCTGTGAATCAGGGAAGCTAGTCCCTAGTCCTTATAAGAGAAGTAAACTTAGTAACTGAATCCTCTGCACACTCAGCAGCAGAAATAAGTGAATCTTCCAGGGAATTCCAATCTCTAATAGTCTGGGGGAAGAAACTGGACTTGTAAATGTCAGTCCCAGCCAATGGGGTTTGAAATGTCAGGGAATGATGATTCCTGGTACGCCTATTTGGGGGAACAAGGTCATTTATGGGTATAGACCCCTTACGCGCGAGGGAAGTTTTTACTACAACACCGCCGCGTCCGCCATATTGGAGGTATTCCCCGAAGAGTAAACAACTGCGTCATTCATTATTCTATTGTGTTTGTGTGTAAAGCTGTTGAATTATGTCAGATAAAGAGGTCAGCAGGTCAAAACAAATTAAACTGTCATACAAGGACACTTTAGATGAGACAGATAGGGCCAGATACGAGGAAAAGTTGAAATTAATAGGTGGAAATGATCCTTATGAACTGGGGAGTTACAGTGTTGATGTTAAACTTTTACCGTCAGTGTCATATCCGGATATTGTGAATTATCTGTTATTTACTCCCAGCCCATTTACTTTAGATGATTTGAAAAGTTATAAAGGACTTGATGCACATAAACAGTTTCTGGCAGGCTGGGTCTCTGGAATGTCAACCATAGTGATGGATGGGAAACATATTGTCAGAGCCAAGGTTGGTACATATTTTGCTTTATATATATTGATCCAGTTGAAGGTGATTTTTGCATCAGTCATTTGCAACTCAGTCTGTATACCCCAGGACGGTGCTCGGACATTTCGGCCACAGATGTTTCGGCCTACGACATTTCGGCCTAGGACAGTTTGACCATGGACATTTCGGCCACAGAAATTGTCAAGGGCGGACGTTTCGGCCTTTATCCAAAAATTACCTTTCATTATTAAATTAAGTGGTAACATGAGTATCTTAGGCTAGTCTTAATGAACTCGAATGATTTGTAATTGTTGTCTTGATTTTTATGGACCTTCAACATCTTAAAGGTCATTGTGAGCATACCAATGCAAAAATACTGTGAATAATTGTTTCAATTACTTTAGCTAGGGCCCTATATGACGTTTGAGTTTAGTGTTGTTTTTAGGTTTTTGACTCATAAACACTTATAAGGTTATTTTGAGCATAGTACGGCACTTTTGCCATCCCCACCCATGGGCCATGTTGGCCTTTTTCAGTTATGTGATGCCTGTAGTATCTTGATGTGTAAACATATGCCTGCAGCAATATCATCTGCTGTGCACTCATACTTTGGCGCTAAGGGATATTGTTGGAGTTATTTTAGCTCAGCCACACATTTTTGTGTCACGTGTGCCAAAAAAAAAAAGAAAACTTGAGTTGTTTTGATTGTTAAAGGTAGCATAGTTTCATTTCCCTTTTCTTTAACTTTGGCCGAAATGTCCGTGGATGAAACGTCCATGGCCGAACTGTCCTTGGCCAAAATGTCCTAGGCCGAAACGTCCGTGGCCGAACTGTCCTACATTCCCCCAGGACTGGGGAGTAGTGGGAACTTTTAACTTTTCTCTCTGCCCTGCCAAAGCTTGATTAAATCCCTGGCAAAAGTACCCCACCCCAACCGAGGGTAACCATGCTCAACATCTGGGATTGCTATCACTATCCGAGTTATTTTCATAGTCTATTCCCTGCACTTGGAAGGTAAAAACTGTTACAAACATTTCACATTTTGTCAAGCTAATGACCCTTGGTCTACAGGAGTGGTCATAGGGTAGTGGATAACACGCTGGAGTCCCAACCCAGGGGTCACAAGGTTGCTTATCCGGTCTTAGGGATGAGACTTACAACTGAGGTCCCTTCTTCGTAAGACATAGTTGACAGTATTTCAGTCAGAACGACTCATGATTTGAAAGGTTGCATGCAATGGAACAGTGCTGGAAACGGCCAGTGGCCCGGTGGCCAAATGCTCCTAAGTTTTGTTTCGGGCCACCAGAAATCTCCAAAATATAGCCTTTAGTGGCCCAAATTTACCTTCTGGCAATACTAAATGAATGGAAACTTTAGCTAGTGGATAATTTGGGCCACTGAAAAATAGGTCTGCTAAGCTTTTGGGCCACACCACGTTAAACTTGCGAGTTTCCAGCACTGTGGAATCTCTACTGGGCTTACAACCTTAAATAAACATTGAATCAACGTGGATTCAACATCATCATGAAGTTATATCTGAGTTGATTCAGCATTATGTGCCTGCTCGGCCAGCTAGGTTTCAAGTCATATCTGATGCTACATACGCTTCAGTTTTATTTTGCATTTCATTTCAGGTGATGCACTCGATGAAATTATCTATGAAACACCTTAATCCATGGGTCATTGTTGAAAAGGATGGAACAGTTCTTGCATCCCATTGTGACTGTATGGCAGGTCTTGGTGAAGCGTGTACTCATATAGCATCTCTCTTGTTTGCAACTGATGGTACTGTTAGAGTCAGAGATTCAAGGACAGTGACACAAGAGCCAGCTTACTGGCTGCTACCCACCTCCGTTAAGAAGGTATCATATGCAGAAGTGCGAGGCATCAATTTTAGCTCAGCTAAGTCAATGAAAAAACAATTTGACAGTTTATGTGACAATCCGTCAGCTGCACCTGTAACTGGTTCAACAAAAAAGACAAAGAAAACTATTCCACCACCTTCAGATGCTGATCTAAAGCTTTTCTACCAGAATTTACATTCAACCGGCAGAAAATCAGCACTACTGTCAGTGATCCCAGAGTTTGCAGAGCAATATATACCAAAGACTCTCAGTACTTCACTGCCACAGAACCTCACAGAACTAAGAGACAGTGCTGCCATAATGCTGAATTACAAAGATTTACTGGACAAATGCAGTCAAATAAGAATTCAAACATGTGCTGAAGAAATTGACAATTTGGAGCGTGCAACAAGAAAACAAGCACAGAACAAACTTTGGTACCAGTTCAGAGCAGGGAGAGTAACTGCCTCTAGAATGAAAGCTGTTACTAGAACAGATGCATCAAATCCGTCTCAGTCTTTGATTAAATCTATCTGTTATCCATTTGAGCAGAAGTTTGAAAATGAAGCTACAAAATGGGGACTGATGCATGAGAAAGATGCAATTAAGAGCTTAGTGTGCAAACTAGAAGAAGATGGTCATGAAAATGTTGAAGTTGAGGACTGTGGACTCTTTGTGTCTGAAGAACATTCTTTTATAGCTGCATCTCCTGATGGAATTATTTCATGTGACTGTTGCGGAAAGCAGCTTGTTGAAGTTAAGTGTCCGTTTTCCAAAAAGGAGGAAAAGCTACATGAAAATGAAAACTTCTATTTGAAAAAAGACTACGATGGAGAATTCCGTTTGGACAGAGGACATGAGTACTTCTGTCAAGTTCAAACACAGATGGGAGTGACCAAGATTGAGTCATGTCTTTTTGTAGTCTGGACGAAACAGGATGTACATATTGAACAAATTTTATTTGATCAGGCTATGTGGCAGGAGTTGTGTTTTATTGCAGAACATTTCTTCTATACGGCTCTACTCCCTGAGCTTGTCGGAAAGTTTTATACCAGACTGCCACATTCAGGACTTTCTTCACCCCTTCAGCCTGTGACAGCTACACCACTTCAGCCAGTGGCATCAACATCAAATAACACAAGTACTTGTGATGAAGAACGTTGGTGTTATTGTGATCAGGTAGAATTTGGAGACATGGTGTGTTGCGACAATGAAAACTGTGACATTAAATGGTTTCATTTTGAATGTTTAAAGCTGAAGAGCAACCCAAAAAGAAAGAGCTGGTATTGCCCAGACTGCAGAAAATTGCCAGAGTTCTCTCACAAACGACTGAAGAAGAGTTGAAATGTGTTAACTAATATCAGAATGATCTTAAATGAGATGCATCACCAGAAAACCAACAAAGTGGTTGTGTGCCCAGCGCAGACTCTGATCAGCCTTGGCATCTGCCCAGTCTGATCAGTCTTTGCTGTCTGCATGGATATAACTTAGACCCTTAGCTACCCCTTAAGCAAACTGCAGAGACTTTGATCAGACTGGGCAGATGGCAAGGCTGGTCTGAGTCTTCGCTGGGCGCACAACCACTTTGTTGGTTTTCTGGCGATGCCGCTCAAATGTTGTTTCATTCCATAACTTTAGTAATTACCCATTAATTGACAAAAATGGATTTTAATCTAAATAACTGACATATAGTCAAACTCCTGATCAGACTGCTTTTTTTAGGAGCAGATATATGAATCGGGGTCAACTCTACTTGCTACTTTTATCATGATGTAACAAATTTTATATCTGACATCTTGCTAGTGTGTGCTGTGATGGTAATATGTTGTGACCCCTCAGAAGAAATATCTCAGTGACTGAGGCATTTCTGATGAGGTGACACAACAAATGATTTTAAGAATTAACTTGCAGAATGACAACAGCAATTTTTAATTATCATCAACGCCTTTCTTTCTCAGCTGTAGCTCTGAACTGTGAATGAGTAGTTTCAACTCCTCACAGGAAGCGACACTGCATGGTGGTTGAAACAAACTGACTCATATCACTAACATGCTTTATGGAGAATTATCATGTATGGAACACACTGCTTTTCCACCAGTTTTTCAAAGGGAACAATTTTGTGACTTCCTGTTGGCTTCCCTGGATCATGAACCTGGTCTGAAAGGGGCAACTCTTAGAAGAAAGAATTTGCTCCTCATCAAGCAAATCCATTCCTTTAAGCGTTGAACTCAGTTTAAATGGGAGAGAGAAAAGAAGGTGTATGGGTGCACACTGCTTTTCTGCTGTTCTTACAAAAGAGAACACCTTTTGTGACTTCCTGTTGGCTTGCCTTCCCTGGATCATGAAGCTGGTCTGAAAGGGGCAACTCTTAGAAGAAAGAATTTGCTCCTCATGAAGCAAATTCATACCTTTAAGCGTTGAACCCAGTTTAAATGGGAGAGAGAAGAGAAGGTGTATGGGTGCACACTGCTTTTCTGCTGTTTTTACATGTATAAAAGGGAACACCTTTTGTGACTTCCTGTTTGCTTCCCTGGATCACAAAATCCATCTACATGGAGCAACTCATAAAAGTAGAAATTTGCTCCAAGAGGACTATATTTTCTTTTAAAAGTTGACCCATCTGAAAAGGGAAGGAAAGAGAACTACGATGTATGAGTACACAGTGTTTTATTGGCCATTTTGTCCTGGCTCATCATGAAATCTGTCCAATAGGACAACTTCATAAACGAAAGAACGGAATCTTGGAAGTGCCAATTCTTCCCTTAAAGAGTTAGCCAATTGAAAAACGGAGAGAAAATTAAAAACGACAGGTGTGCTTTTTCAGCAGAAAGTAAGTGTTGGGTATAAACTGCTTTTCCACCATGTTTACAAAGGGGAATAACTTTGTTGACTTTCTGTTTGCTTCCCTGGACAACGAAACTTACCAAATAGAGATAATACTTTACTGAGAAGAAAGAGCTGTTATGAAATGAAAAAGTCACAGTTACCAAACAACCTGATGACTAAGTTGTTTGGTAACTTTGCCTCTTTTTCTTTCCATGATAGCAGCTCTTTTTCGTTTCGTAACATCCTTGAAAACATAGTTAACCAGGTTAGGATATTGTCAAACCCAGTCTGTAGTGTTTAATGTGTGAATATGTGAATCTGAAATGCTAAAAAGAAAGAAAAAAAATTAAATCGAAAATAATAAAATAAATTTGTACAGCTGATTTTTTGTTTATTTTACTTTCATATTGCAGAGCTCTAGATAAGAGGGGTATTTGATGATACTTGAGGGATAATTTTTTCTTATTTCTCATTGAAACCATATATTGTGACCCCTCATATGAACCGTCTTGTGGAGATGGTTCAGATGAGGGGTCACAACATATGTTTTTATCCAGAATTAACAAAAATTATCCCTAATTATCACCAAATACTTCCTCTTATCTAGGGCTCTGATATTGCAAATGAAATGGAGATGTGAGTATACTCACAGGAGTTTGAAATTTTATCAATAAAAATTCTACAGATACATGACAGTAATATAAATATATATATATGTATTTATATTATTGTACGTTAATTTTTTAAAATCTAACTTTTTTGTCATTTCATTGAATAACTGAAAAAACTCCTGTGATATATTGTAACACAGCTTAGATAAGAAGCATTTGGAGATAATTCAAGCTAATCAGGCGTATATACATGAAAAATTATGTCGTGGCCCTTCAATAGAAGTGCCTGAGACTTCTAATGAGGCACCTATGCAGAATTGAGAAAAAAAATACCCTTTAATTATCATCAAATGTTCATCTTATCTAGAGCTCTGGCAGAACAAAAAGTAAACTAGGTCACATCAGGACCTACAATATGTCCATTCAGATGAATATCTTCACTGGCGTACATGAATATAATGTATTTAGTCAAAGACTACGACTGATTCGCACAAGTTAACTAAAGCACAGCATATGAGAGTTATTTTGTCAACTGTTGGGATGTCATCTGGGTTTCTAGTATATAACATGTCAATTGGTAAGGTTGAACTAAGAATGGTGTACTTCTGTCTTACTAGTCCTATCACCCGCTCTACATGTATCCTAACATTAGCTAATTTTCTGGTTGTTTCAATGTCTATTGGAGACAGTTGCGACTTCCCTTTGGTAAATGCTGGGATTTTAACTTCAGCGCACACACTTCCAACACTGTCCTGAATGTCAAAGCCACGATCTGCAAGAATGAGATCCCCTGGTAGAATTTTGTCCAAAAAACCACAATTTTCTGTAATATGCTTGTCACTTGATCTTCCACCCCAAGACCGTGAAAGAAAACATATAACTCCTTGGGGCGTTATACCAAGCAGGAACTTTACAGTATTATGATGTTTGTAGGATGACCAGGTTTCTGCTCTTGCTCTAATATTTGAAGGACGCTCAATGAAAACTTCAAAACAGTCAATAATCGCAGCACACCTAGTGCCAAAATGTTTTCGGAACTGCATTGGAGTTGTCATCCTAAGTGTTTCTCTGTCTGGCCAAAACACAAATGGTTGCATGCGTATAAACATTACTTCCACAACACTGGAAAATATTCTGGAAATAGTTGCTGCCGTTAGGTTAAACTCATATGCTAAGAACTGATTGGAAAGATTCAACCTTAACTTTACAAGCACTAAGACAAGTGACTCAAACTTTGACATAGAATTTCTGGCTGTTAAATATTCTTCTAAGTATTTAAACAAAGTAAGGAGCACTGAGAATGCTGGCAATCCAGTGAAATATTTTACTTTTTCATCGTTGTCTCTTAGAGATTCCATCGAATAAGGTGAGTCTCGTCTCAGCTGTTGCTTCAGCTCTTCATTCTGGTCTTGGAGAAAACTTATCTCATTTTGCATGGCATCGATGCTTTTGCAGGACATATCTGTTTGACAGGCAGTGCCATCTTCTCGATCAGTCTCGTCTTCATGTACATCTGCTTCGACTAGCTTGCTGAAGCTCAACAGTGTCTGAGCTGCATCTGTCTTCCTGCTTCTATCTACACGGCGTTGGTATCTGTTGCTTGCAACTTGTGGTGATGGAAGCTGCTTAAATCCCATGTTGACTGTTGGCACCCAGTCAGGGTTATCACGGTCATACAAGGCTGATCTCTGTTCTGAAAAAAAAATATAAGAGTTCCATGTATAACAGCCAACCATTATAGCCCAATTGTGGATGTGACACTAACATGTCATGGCTCCCTTTTATTGTGTTTGAAACTACAAAGGAATACCACAAAATGTATGGGTGCTACTCCATGCTTTTCTGTCATTGTTACTGTGCAATGAGGAACATATTGTGACTTCATATTTGCTTTCCTGGGAAAAAGAGCCCTTACAAAATTGAGACTTCTTTCAAAGGAAAGAATTTGCACCTGGAAACAAATTCTTTCCTAAAAGAGGTGATCCCATTAAAAAGAGCACCCATTAATGGTGGGTAGATGGATGACTTGTGGTTTTACGGGTCTTACAGATTTTCAGTCATATCAAGCTGATGAAAGAGTGACTAAACCCTTTCTTTCTTTCTATATTTACTGCTACACCCTCTTTTCAGAGTATTATGAGCAGGTGTTCTTTTGTACACTCCAGTGGTGCAGGATGAAAGCCTACATATAGCTATGTAGCTATAGTAGGGATCTTTAACCTGCACAGGGGATGACTCTCCCTGCAAATGGGGCCTCCAGTTAACGTCCCAATCCGAAGGACGGCACACATGTGAGCATCATCCCTGCAAATGATGCTAGAAAAACGCGTTCGGACATAGGAAGATTTTGTCTTGGGTGAGGATCGAACCCACGACCTCTGGCTTCAGAGTCAAGTGCACTAACCACTGAGCCACCGCAATTCTGCAAACCTGTGGCAAGAATTCTGCCTACAGTAGGGTTCAAACCGTGACCACTATCTTAGCAGGCCAGCACTTAACCCAACCAGCTACAGTGCCAGGACTCCTATGTTATGGCGGTGTATATTTTCTAGTTTTCAGTTTACACTACCAAGCTAAAATAAAATCTTGATGTTCAAGCTTTTATTTCCAAACAGATGTAAAGCATGTTTCAAGGAAGGACCATAACATGAATTCATGCTATTAAAAACATTTGAGATATATTGAGTCTTAGGGAAAACACGATTTTGACAAACACTGTGTTGTCCACTCATTCTGACAGCAACCTGTATTAGTCCTGATAATGGCAATCTTACAAACACCAGAGGTGCTCATTGGTACTCAAATAATCAACATGCTAAAAAGCAAAGTAATCATGATACGTAGGTACAAAATATAACTCACTTGATACGAAGTGATCCGAGCAGACACGTATATTTTTCAAGTTCTTTCCTGTGAAATCCTGGTTCAGATTAGCTAGCCATAGCCTGCGACGCTCTGTTGATAATTGCTGAGTTTTTTCGCCTTCCCTTGTAATAATTTCGGGCAGTCTATAATACTGACGATCAGTTTCTCTGTCTGACTTGTTGTGGCAACCAAGAACTCGACAGTAATTCACCATTGTCTTATGAAATAATGTTGAACTCGCAAAAATGATATGATCTTCCGTGTGTGTTTACCTAACACCGGTTGGCGGTATACCTCCAATATGGCGGACGGCTTATCGATTACGTAACGCGTAATGACTCTATACTGGCTGCACCCCTCAGACCTTTGTAAAGCATTATAAGTCTACTATCTTTCCTTCTCTTTTTTAGGGATTCCCACTTAAGTTTCTCCAGAATGCCAGTCATACTCCCAGTTTCATATGTGTAATTTCCCGTTACAAATCTAGCTGCCCTTTTCTGCACCTTCTCAAGTTCATCTTGAAGAAGTATACTTTGAGGGTCCCAAACTGAACTGCCATACTCCAGGACTGGACGCACCAGTCCCTTGTATGCTGACTCCTTAACATCTTGTGGACATGCTGCCAAGTTACGTCTGAGGAAGCCGAGGGTCCTATTAGCCTTTGTGCAAATATTACTGACATGTGTGTTCCATTTCAAATCATTGGCAATGGTTATGCCCAGATACTTGATAGTTTCTACATTACTGAGGACCGTTCCCTCTAAGGTATAGGAAGCATTGATCTTCTTGATCCGTTTCCTTGTAATTTGCATTATATTGCATTTAACAGGTTGAAATCTCATGCCCCAACTCCTTGCCCAACAACCTAAATGATCTATATCCTCCTGAAGTTTCACAGTGTCTTCAATATCTCTGATTTCACGATAGCAAACACAGTCGTCAGCAAAAAGTCTTAATTCCGAGTCAATATTTTCAGTTATATCGTTAATGTATAACGAGAACAACAATGGTCCAAGCACAGTGCCCTGGGGGACACCTGACAAAACCGGGGCCCAATCCGACTTTACTCCATTTACCACCACACGCTGCTGCCTGTAACAGAGAAAAGAATCTATCCATTTCAGAGTCTTCCCACCAATACCATAGCCGTATTGGTGTTTATCTCAAAACCGAGTTATATTCTACACTTTCATGAACATACCTGTCATTAGAGCTTTCTATTTTCGTTGAATATTAGATTAAGAACAAATATAGCTGCATATTTGGGTCAGTAAACTATTTCTGTCTCAGTCAGATGCTGAAGATCGCGGATTTCCCATGTTTTATTTATAAATTTACACTGGTTCTCATCTCGCATACGATGCATCTGAACCGGCGGGAACTGGATAGAAAAACGCGGGAAACTATTCTTAAAGTGAACGAATCGACTGAAATAAAACCAAAAAAAAAAATGCTGTCACCGTGATGATTTTATGAAAGTATGATCTGATCAGCCTGCGCAAATTTTGCATGATCGATATTTATAATGACTGTACATTACGTATCTGACATGTTTACTGAAAAAAATCGATATGGAATCATTGTCGATTGGCGGCACTTCCAGCTATTGCATTCGTGCAACTCAATGACATAAACAATGACCGATGCATAAAGCCGCGACGCAATAAAAGTTATTTGCTCTCGGTAAAAGTTACCTGCTATTACATTTAGAACAGGTACCTTTACTGGTGCGCTAGCCAATTTAACACCTCGCTGCGTCTGATCAGCGAATACCCTTCGGAATGACACGTCCTATATTGCACCCTGTTAGGTAATTAGGTCACGGACAGTTAATCCTTTTGACAGCCGCCGGCTAAGTAGTTACCGCAAAATGGACTGTTCAGAAAAAATTATGACAGGAAAATTCAGCATCCGGGAGATTCTGAGTACTTTCCGGGAGCGCGGGAGATGGGCTCCATTTCCGGGAGACTCCCGGATGATCCGGGAGACATCACATGTATGGCAGACATTCAGCTTGACTCCTTTGACTCCTGACTGTGACCTTGACCTTTAGCACATGAACCAAATCTTGTGCATAACAAACTTCTTGCTTATAGTTTACATTTAGACGTTGTTTTATTTAATTTCCTTCAGTAGCTTTCCAGTAATCATAGAGACATGATTTGACATCCATTCCTTGACACGTGACCTTGACCTTGAGCATCCTAAATCTTGCAAGGGGCACATCTTTTCTGTATGCTGTATCTTTAAGCAAAGCTAAATACAATTTATTGCACTGAGTAGCCTTTAAGTAATTGCCAAAACAAGATTTGACCTGTGACACTTGACTGTGACCTTGACCTTGGTCATGGTAATCAAAATTTTGTTCTTGACTCACCTTCTTATTTTGGTTTATCTTTCTGTGAAATTTGAATAAATTCACTTCAGCATTTTTTTCAGCAATAACAGACACAATTTGTAAGGGACAAACCTATGACCTTTCATTGTGACCTTGACCTTGGTCATGGAAACATAAATTTTGGGCCTGACGCACATTCTCACAGTGGTTTACCTTTCTGTGTAGTTTGATTTAACTCGCTTCAGCAGTTTTGTAGTTATTACAGATACACGATTTGTAAGGGACAAACCTATTACCTTTGATTGTGACCTTGACCTTGACCGTGGGAACCTGAATTTTGTGTGCGACACACCTTCCCACTGCGGTTTACCTTTGTATGAAGTTTGATTGAATTTGCCGCAGCGGTTTTTGAGTTATTGCGGACACACAATTTGTATGGGACAATCCTATGTCCTTTGGTTGTGGCTTTGACCTTGGCCTTGGGAACCTGAATTTTGTGCGCAACCCACCTTCTCATTGTGGTTTACCTTTCTGTGAAGTTTGATTAAATTCGCTTCAGTAGTTTACAAGTTATCGCGGACACACAATTTGTATGGTAAAACTTATGACCTTTGAGTGTGACCTTGACCTTGGCCATGGGAACCTTAATTTTGGGCGCGACACACCTTCTTATTGTAGTTTACCGTTTTGTGAAGTTTAATTGAATTCGCTTCAGTACTTTACGAGTTATCGCGGACACAGCATTTTGTATGGGACAAACCTATTACCTTTAATTGTGACCTTGACCTTGGCCGTGGGAACCTAAATTTTGTGCGCGACACTCCTTCTCATTGTGGTTTACCTTTCTGTCAAGTTTGATTAAATTCTCTTCAGTAGTTTACAAGTTATCGCGGATACATGCTTTGTAACGGACTGACGGAAGAACGGTGCGATTTTAATATGCCACCCGAAGTTTCTTTGGGGGCATAAAAATACAAAGGGACATAATTCCATCAAAAATGAAAATAGGGTTACGATTCTTTGTCTCTGCACATCATCGGATGGTGCTTTATATTTGTACAAACTTTCATGAAGAAATCTTAAACGGTTTTCAAGATATGGAGCGGACACAACATTTTACCATTTGACCTTTGACCTCTAAGTGTGACCTTGACCTTTGTCAGACATCATTAAAGTATGAGTTCTGCACATTGTCTTGATAAGGCGAACATTTGACCCAAGTTTCAAAAAAATCTTTCAAGGGGTTAAGGAGATATGGAGGGACATGAAAAGTTAACAGACTGACGGACAGACGAACGGAGGTCATGACATAATAGGACCCGTCTTTGACGGGCGTATAAAAACCCTTCAAAAATCTTCTTCTCCAGAACCAAAAGGCCTATGACCTTGAGACTTGGTATGTAGCATTGGGCATGGGGGCCCATCATAGTTTCTACAAATGAAGAACTTGCATTGACCTTGACCTAATTTATGCATTTATTGCTATGTCACTGCAGATATTTTGACAAAACTTTTACAGAAATGTTCCTTGAGTATTCCTCTATCAACCACATGAACTTTATGTAAATTGCACAATTTGGCTGGTTGCCATGGCAACCGAATGTTTAAAAAATAGAAAAAATATTCAAAAATCATCTCCTCAGAAACTATGCAACCAATAAAGCTCAAACTTCACAGAAAGGATCTTAGTACTAGCTTCTATAAAAGTACTGTTTTTCTTGGCAATTGCTCTAGCAGTTTGGTTGCTATGGGAACTAAAAGTTGCCATTGACTTATAATGGCAAAATGGAAAATTTGCATTTATTGCTATGTCACTGCAGATATTTTGACAAAACTTTTACAGAAATGTTCCTTGAGTATTCCTCTATCAACCACATGAACTTTATGTAAATTGCACAATTTGGCTGGTTGCCATGGCAACCGAATGGTTAAAAAATAGCAAAAATATTCAAAAATCATCTCCTCAGAAACTATGCAACCAATAAAGCTCAAACTTCACAGAAAGGATCTTAGTAATAGCCTCTATAAAAGTACTGTTTTTCTTGGCAATTGCTCTAGCAGTTTGGTTGCTAAGGGAACTGAAAGTTGCCATTGACTTATAATGGCAAAATGGAAAATTTGCATTTATTGCTGTGCCACTGCGGATATTTTGACAAAACTTTCATAGAAATGTACCTTGAGTAGTCTTTAACCAGCCATGTTAAATTTATGCAAATTGCGCAATTTGGCTGGTTGCCATTGCAACCGAATGGTTAAAAATAGAAAAATATTAAAAAATCATCTTCGCAGAAACTGTGTGGCCCAATAAAGCTCAAACTTTACAGAAAGAACCTTAGTACTAGCCTCTATAGAATTATCTTGCAATTGCTCCAGCAGTTTGGTTGCTATGGCAACAAAGAGTTTCCATTGACTTATAATGAGGAAAATGGAAATTGGCAATTTTTGCTGTTTAACTAACTGCAGTTATTTAAATTTTTTTCTACAAAAATGTTTCTTGAGTAGTCCTCTATGATTCATATGAATTTTCTCCAAATCGCTGAATTTGATTGGTTGCCATGGCAAAATATAGTGTAAATTTCGAAAAAAAAAAAAAAAATCTTCTGCTCAGAAGCCATTATAGGGGATGAAGCTGATATTGTGCAAACATGTTGATGACAGTAGTTTCAACATAAATTTTATTCTTTTTCTTCCAATCCCATAAGAACTTTGGTTGCTCTGGCGACTTATAGTTTCCATTGACTCATAATGGGAAAAGTGAAGCCATGAGGGGGATGAAGCTGATACTTAGCATACATATTAATAATTTTAACCTCTACCTAAAGTATGTTTTATATTATCATTGCCCATGTGAATTTGTTGCTATGGCAACTTAAAGTTTCCATAGACTTATAATGAGGAAAGTGGACATTTGCTATTTATTTCTGTGTTACTGCAGATATTTTGACAAAAATTCACAGAAATGTTCCTGGAGTAGTCCTCTACCAGCCATATGAATTTTTCCCAATTACCCGATTTTGATTGGTTGCCATTGCAGCTGAAAGGCCAAATTTTCACTTTTTTTTTGCCAAAGATCTTCTGAGAAGCCATTAATGGGGGGATAAAGCTTATTTTTTTTGCATAAATGTTTGTGATATTATCCTCTACATAAATGGTCTTTTTTATTGTTGTTGTGCATGGTGTTTTGTTGCTGTAACCTCAGTGTCTCTGTGCTCAGGTGAGCAATATAGGGCCATTGGCCCTCTGGTTTTCTTTTGCAAGTTATGTCCCTTTTTGGAGTTAGTAAAATGAGATGACTATCTTGTTAGCAAGATATCTCAAAAAGTATTTAAGTTATGGCCTTGATATTTGGTATACTGATTAGGTGTGTGGAGTAGATTACCTGATTAAATTTTAGGACAATTCTGTAAAATATTGCTGAAGTTATGGCCCTTGTTTGTATTTGGCATTTTTCCAACTGCTTTGAACCGCTTGAGCTAGGAAGCTGATTTTTTTGCCCCCGCAACATATGATGCAGGAAGCATATAGTGTTTCGGTTGTGCTTACGTGTGTACGTTATTACGTACATATGTCCATCCATACATCTGTTCGTCCGTACGTGATCCTGTTAGACTCGGGTTAAATTTTTTATAAGAGGTAGATTTTAGGGTTCCTTTAATTGTAGCAACCTGAAATTTTGTATAGGGGTATCTATTAATAAGTACAACAGGAATATTCAAGAATCAGGGTAAGATGATCCATATGTCACTGACTTCGGACTTAGGCTAATTTTGCAAGGTTAAGATTTTTGTAAGAGGTAGATTTCAGGGTTCCTATTATTGTAGACCCTTGAAATTTTGTATGAGGGCTAATGTCTTTAAGTACAATAGGAATACTTAAGAATTAGGGCATAATGATCTATATGTCATGGTCCACTGACTTCGGACTTAGGCTAATTTTGGAAGGTTAAGATTTTTGTAAGAGGTAGATTTAAGGGTGCCTTTTATTTCAACAACCTGAAATTTTGTATGAGGATTAATATCTATAAGTACAACAAGAATCAGGTCATAAAGATCCAAATGTCATGGTCCACTGACTTTTGACTTAAAGACAGGGGTGGCACTATATAAGGAGGATTAACATCAACAGTGTCATTCTGTCTCTTGATCACATAGTGTCAACACCTCCAGATAGCCAATAAATGGTCATAACTGGTAATTCTGGTCCACTGATTGGTTGAATAAATTTTCACACTTTTACCTGTACAGGTAAATCTACTGTGAGATGGGAACCAGACCCCCCGGCAGAGAAGTCCTGTCTTTAAGCCAAATTTGCAAGGTTAAGATTTTTGTAAGCGGTAGATTTTAGAGTTCCCATTATTGTAGCAACTTGAAATTTTGTATGAGGATTAATATCTATTAGTACAACAGGAATTTACAAGAATCAGGTCATGATGATCCATATGTCACAGTCCACTGACTTGGTTTCTAATCATGTTCTGTAATACACGATATTGTCTATTGTGGCCATACAGTGACTCTGAAACTGTATAAAGGGCTGCAGTTTGTGTCACATTTCAAACTTTGGGAAATGCTTTGCCTGTGGCCTTTTATATTAATCTACTTATCCTATAAGCTCCCTTATGAAAAGTTCATTTCTGAATCATGGCTGAATCGTCTTCTGAATCTCTTCTGAATCTGTCTGAATTTCTGCTGAATCACATGATATCAATCCATTTCTGAATTATTACTGAAATTCGGACATTTTCAGCCGATATTCAGTAAAATTCAGATTTGCGTTTCAGTGTGAATTCAGAAAGATCCAGAAATATTCAGCAGTGCATTTTTATTTCCCTCATGAAAAAATGTGACTGAATTTTGGCTGAACAGGGGTCTGAACTTTAGCTGAATTATGGCTGAATACTTCTGAACTGCTATATTAAGCTCTTTTCTGAACATTTGCTGAAATTTGGACTGTTTCAGCCATAATTCAGCCAAAGTCAGCTATTTTTGAGACTACAAATTCAGAAGTTTTCAGCAAGATTTAACAATGTTCAGATATGATTCAGAAATGTTCAGATATGACTCAGAAATGTTCAGATATGATTCAGAAATATTCAGCTGTGATTCAGAAATGTTCAGCTATGATTCAGAAATGTTCAGACAGTTCAGCCAAGATTCAGAAATGTTCAGCCAAGATTCAGAATTATTCAGTTATGATTCAGAAATGGTCAGCCAGGATTCAGAAATATTCAGCATTGGCATTTTTGCAAAATGACCTTGAATGGAATGGTTACATGCGAGGTCACTGAAGACCTGTCATCTCAGATATCAGCAGTCTTGAACTTCTGATTAAAGTTACCAAGTCCATCAAAAGATAAGCCATGCTTTTCCAAATCAGAGAATACGGTGGGAAATAGATATTATACAGTATGCCAAAATGGGTGGGGTAAATATTTTTAACAAAAGATAGGAAATAAATCAACAGAAAGGAAATAAACCCCATTGTAAATGAACTGTTCCATTATACTGCATGTTTTCCAGTCATATTCAAGCATTACACTACTTACAAGAACTGTTTTAAATCCAAACTAATTTAAATCCAAACTAAACTATCTGTTTTTCTTTCTGCAGAAACAATCTTGAAAAGAAAGCAACCAGAATGCAATTGATGATGTCATTTCCTGCTGATACATAGCTGAAATTGTCTGAATTTTTCTGAATTAATATCTGAACAGTTCAGACTTGTTCAGATAAGATTCAGAAGAATATCTGAAACTTTCAGAAGGATTCAGATAAGGTTCAGAGCTTTGAATTCTATGAAACAATTATATAGTGCAGCTCTTACATTGTGCAATGTGAGACATAAGCATTACTTTACTAATTTCTCACAATAGCTCACCCTTAAAACTTTTAGGTAAATTTTCTGGTTTAAGTATGTTTCATATTTACTGCATGATCTTTGGTTATGAAAAGAAGAAAATCCTCCAACTTACCAGTCTTCATCAATACACACTCTTACATGTAGAGGAGAGTAGCTGAATTCAGCCATTCTATTTTGACTTTGGCATTAGCTTAAGTTTTCTGGTTTAGTTTAGTGCAAAATGTAACTTCAGTCATTTGACATTGAAATATTTCACTTGTTTAAGTCCAACCTGGGCAATATTGCTAACAATTTTTTTTCCATTTAAAAAATTTAGAATTCAAAAATATTCCAATTTTGAAATATTGTAAGCAATATACAATTCACATTTATGAATAGTTCTGAAAAAATTCAGATGGATTCAAGCAGAAGTTATTGTAATCATACAAACATTTAATATAGATAAGCAAGAAGTCAGAGTCAGACTTAATATTTCTGTGTTGCAGCATTTCTGAACAGTTCAGAAATGTTCAGCCCATTTTCGTTTTCTGAATCCTTCTGAACTGTTCAGCCAGTGTTCAGCCATGTTTCAGCAACAAAAGTTCAGACAAATTCAGAAACAGAATGTTGTGTTCAGCTGGATTCAGACACCAATTTAGTGTTCAGACAAAAGTCAGTATTGATTCAGAAAAATTCAGCCAAGTTCAGTAGGTATTCAGAAAACAAGGTTCTTACATGCACAATTCAGAAATTTTCAGACTTTGATTTGTTGCTTTATTAAAAGTCTGAACTTTTCAGAAATATTCAGTCACGTTTCAGAAAGACTGAATTCTTCTGAGACATTTCAGACATATTCAGAACATCTGAATAATTCTGATTTGCTGCAGACTGATTTCAGAAACATTAAGCAAGATTTCAGAAATGACCAATTTGGTTTCAGAAATATTCAGACCAAAAAAAGTGTACTCAGTTGGATTCAGATTGTATTCAGAAAAATTCAGAATATTTCAGCAGTTATTCAGAATTTTTTTCCATGAGGGAGTGCCAGTACCTTAATCAAGGCACCGACTTACTCAAGGCACTAGGGGGGTGGGGGGCATCTATGTACTGTGGACACATTTCTAGTTGGTATAGTAGTAGTTCTTGATGTATTAACTACTTTAGTACAGGTTAGGTAACTCTGCATTCATTAATTACAGAGTAACTCCCCCTGAAGTTCAATACTTACGCAGCTACTGAGTTCAAGAACCACTGGGAATAGGGTTTTGAAATTTCATATAATAATCCCTTATTGAAAATTAGCTGACACATATTTTTTTCTTTTCCCAGTTATGCTCCAATTGGAGTTTATGCCCCTTTTAGTAAAATGAGATGATTATCTTGTTAGCAAGATATCTCAAAAAGTATTTGAGTATTTGGGCCTTGATATTTGGTATGTGGATTGGGTATTAGGAGTAGATTACAGGGGCGGATCCAGGAATTTTGGATAGGGGGTTCAAATTAGCTTCAAAGGGGGTTCGATTTGTGCAGTTTGACCAATTTTTCCTGAATTTTCCTATGGAAATGAAATAATTGAGGATGAAGAGGGGGTTCGTTTGAACCCCTCGAACCCCCTCTGGATCCGCCACTGGATTACCTGATTAGCTTTGGGGACAATTCTGTAAAATATTGGTGGAATTACGGCCCTTCTTTGAATTAGGCGTTTTCCAACTTCTGAATAGACCCTTTTCACATTGTTATCTCCCCTAGTCTCGCAGCCCGTGATTTGGCGAAATTTCGCGTTACTTCACACACGTGGGGCACCCTTCGATACAGCAACACATATCAATAGAATCGAATAATATATAAATTGAATGATTAAAAAGAAGATTTATTATTACATTTTGATATCCAAACCTAACTAAAAATAATAATAACAGTAACAATAACATAGAAAATATTTGAAATGCACACACACAAAAAAAAACAAATAAAAAAAATGTTCCAATCAGCGTGTCATGCATCGGTTATCATTTTACATTATGTGATCTATTATATCTAGCTTTCTTTCTTTTCCTCAAAATTTCTTACATGTTTCAGTATTTATTCATAGTTTTATTTTATATAATCTTTTGCTTTCTTTCACATTTCATTTCAAAAGTAATTTTTATGCCCCTATATGATGCGGGGGGCATATAGTGTTTCGGTTGTGCGTACGTTCATACATTATCACGTAAGTCTGTCCGTACGTACGTATATGATCCTGTACTCTGGTTAACATTTTTGTAAGAGGTAGATTTCAGGGTTCCTGTTATTGTAGCAACTTGAAATTTTGCATGAAAAATAAAATCTATAAGTACAACAGGAATATACAAGAATCAAGGTATGATGGTCGATATGTCACGGTCCAATGACTTCGGACTTACGCAAATCTTGCAAGGCTAAGATTTTTGTAAGAGGTAGATTTTAGGGTTCCTATTACTGTAGCAACATGAAATTTTGTATGAGGATTTATATCTATAAGTACAACAGGAATACGCAAGAATTGGGGTATGATGGTCCATATGTCACGGTTCACTAACTTCGGACTTAGGCAAATTTTGCAAGCTTATGATGTAAGTAAGAGGTAGATTTTAGGGTTCCTATTATTGTAGCAACTTGAAATTTTGTATGAAGCTTAATATTTATAAGCACAACAGGAATAGACGAGACTCAGGTCATGAAGATCCATATGTCACGGTCCACTAACTTTGGACTGGCGCTTATTTTGCAAGATTAAGATTTTTTGTAAGAGGTAGATTTTAGGGTTCCTATTATTGTAGAAGCTTGAAATTTTTTATGAGAATTATGTCTATAAGTGCAGTGAATTTACAAGAATCAGGTTCTGACAATCCACATATCACAGTCCACTGACTTTATACTTTGGCCTTACAGTGACTTTTAAACTAAATAAAGGGCTGCAGTTTGTTTCACATTTCAAACTTCGGATATACTAGGCCTATGGTCTGTTATATTATACAAGTCTGCCTCTATAAACCTAGTTACCCTACAAGTGCCAGTACCTTAATCATGGTGCCATCTTAAGGTACTAGGCGGACACATTTCTAGTCTTATTAATATTTCAGTAAAGACAATTCTAGGGGTTTTTTTTTCGTCATGCAGCTAAGCATTTCGTAATGATCACAACAGTTATGAATTCGTAATAAATATTAAATGGATTTTTTCATATATATTTTTTTTCTTTTTATTTACTGATTTGTTTATTTATTTATATATTTTTCTATACTGAAATCTAATTTATTTTAAGGAAGTAAGTTCGGCGGATTTCAATTTTCTGAACATGAAGCACTTTCCGGTGTCTCAAAATGCAACTGTTTTTCGATGTGTCCTTTGCATTTATAATAATAATAATAGTGTAATAAATGTGTATTGCCAAATAAGTTCCTTTGTCGTTTAAGTTGACAGCGTTAATAAATGGGGGGAAACTATTGTACCCTGGTGTGACATCTATCTATTCCACTTTCACTAGTAAGTTAAATTGCCATATTTATGGAATACAATGCAAAAACTATTATTGAAGCGTTTATTTATACCATGATGATATTTAAAGTTCTTAAATATACGATTCGCAGCAAAAAATGGCACATTAAAGTCCTTTTCGGTGCCCAAAAAGTTCTTTTCGGTCCTTTTCGGTGGCGTAAGTCTTTTTCTGTCTTGAATAGGACTGTACGATGATTGAAATAACAACGATTAATTAGAGTAATTTATGAGACAAGACAATTATTTAGGGATTATTTAATCATTTAGATATTCAGTTTCCTTTATTTATTTTGAAATATCAAACCACACATACGATTTTCTGATTGTCCAGACTTTATTCCAAGAAATGGACGGTAGATGTCAGATAATAGAATAAAGTATGAATAAATATTTGTTTGCGGTATGCCGGTCACTTTACATAATTTTTGTGGCGAGCCTTTCAAATCTTTGTCAGATAAGATTACGGATAATAAAAATATGAAATAGATACTCCTTAAGTTGAAAAGAAATCAGATAGAAATGATTAAAACAATTAATTTTCATTGATTACACAGAAAGTCTCAATGCTTTAAAATCCAAGTGCCCCATACGTGTAAAGTCTCGCTGATTATCGGGAAATATCGTGTTAACTTAGCGGTACGCGCATGCGGAGAAACAATGCGAAAAATGTCTATTTCTTGAGCTAGGAAGCTGATTTCTGGTTTAATAGTAGTTCTTGATATGTTTACTACTTTAATACAGGTTGGGTAAATATGCATTCATTAATTACGGAGTTACTTCCCCTGATGTTCAATTCTTATGCAGCTACTAAGTTCAAGAGCCACTGGGCATAGGGTTTAGAAATTTTAGTAGCTCACCTGGCCCAAAGGGCCATAATGAGCTATTGTCATACCAAAACGTCCGGCGTTCGTCGTGTGTCGTGCGTCCGTTCGTCGTTCGTTGTCCGTCAACAATTGAAAACAAATTATTTAAACATCTTCTTCTGTAAAACTACTGGACCAATGGTTCTCAAATTTCAGATGGAGCATGACCTGACTCCTAAGCCTCAGAATTGGGTCAGGTCGAATATCCAAGATGGCCACTGTTACTAAAAATAGCAAACATAACAAAATCATCTATTTCTCCAGAACCACTGCATATATTTGTCTAAATTTTGGCATGAAACATCAAAGTAACATTGGTATTCAGAATTGTAAAAATGAAAAAAATCTGTAGCAGAGTTTTGTCGCAGTGACCTACTTTCTGCTTTTGAGTGTAATTTTGCTCAAATGCAAATGTCCATAAACAACTTATTTAAACAACTTCAAACAACTTCTGCTCTAAAACCACTGAACCCATGGGTCTCAAATTTCACATGAAGCTTGACCAGACTGCAGGGTTTTGAAATTGTAAAATTGGGTCAGGTTGATAATCCAAGATGGCCACCGTTACTAAAAATAGCAAAAACAACAAAACTTCTTTTCCCGAACCATTGGGTATATTTGGTTTAAAATTTGCGAGGAACAATAGTTGTACCTTGGAATGAAAAATTGTAAAAATCAAATAAATCTATAGCGGAATTAGGTCATAGTGACCTACTTAGCGTTTGAAAGACCGATTTTGCTCAAATGTCATCTCAAGAAAATGTAGTGGTGCGCCATGTCAGACGGATTGTCCATTGCGGTCAGTTACTGGTCGATTTGGTTCGGCATTTAGATGGCGCTAATTTCGCTGCACGTGACCGCAGAAGCGCTCTCTTACTTACCTTGACGTCGTAGCGGGAAGACGGGCTTTCTATCTCTGGAGCTCCAGACGAGAATTCTACCGGCTGAGACGAGTTTGCGGCTCTGTTCCATACAGTCTAAAGTAATGGGTGAGTTTTACTTTAATGGTGGCACCTGAACAGAACTTCCAACGCTTCTGAGAGGGAGAATTTGCCAGAAAGTCTCAACCGAAAAATTTGCTACTTCGTGACCCGGACCAGCATGCGTTTTCAGACTTGATAATTCTAATAACTGTATGGTTTTTCCAAAGGTTTACTGTCATTTTTAGAATTATTCTGCACTGTCTGTGACATAATTTCTTCAATATTGTTTGGCATAATGAAATTAAAAATTTTCGGCTGAACAAAATTGCGCACGTGCACACGTGGCGGCCATTTTGAAAAAAGATAGCTAAGCTTACTTTTTCATTTAACTGGCTATTCCTGCAACTGTTTAAAGCTTAATACCCCAGTTTACAAGTTAAATTTCTTTCAAAGGAAGAAAAAAAATTGTATTTCATTAAAATTACCCCATTTTAACAGACAGTTTTTGTTTGTATAAAATACATGTTTGCAGACGTGCATTCGGTTCATGGCATAAGTCAAAGACTTGCGCAAATATTGAAACGGGTTTTGAATGAAATACATATTCAGAGGGGTATAAACCGGTTTTGAAGCTCGTGTTAGTCAAAGACGTGTACACCAGCCATAAACATGGTTTGAAAACAGTTTCGACGTCATTGTAAGTGAGCAGCCGTTTTGTTGCAGGTAAAAAGAAATATATTATAAAATTTATTCTTGTGTATTTACTTTGCGACAAAATGTCATCAGACATGCAAAACCCAATTCGTGTGAATTTTGCGACGGTTGAAGACCTCCAGAGCATTCCACACATTGGTCCAAAGGTTGCATGTACATTGATTGCATTGCGAGAAAGTCGAGGCAATCTGACCCTAGAAACATTGCAGACGTTTCTCCGAGCAAAGTTCGATGAGGAAACGTTGGCAATGTTAGATTTTTCTCGCAATGTAGGCTTGCCTATTGCACCAGCACAATATGGGTTGGAAGAAAGGGAGGAACCTTGGGTGGAGGAAAGGGAGGAACCTAGGGTGGAGGAAAGGCAAAGACCTGTTTCACCAGCCCGTAGTGTTTATGAGGACTCCTTTGAAGTAAATCCTTCAACCACTGCCAAAAATGAGGTAACTGAACAAAGGGCACCCATGTTTGCAGAAAGGCCTCCCATGTATGAACAAAGGCCACCCATGTTTGAAAGGTGGGAAAATTTTAGAAAACAGTTTTCCCCAATGACCAGCATGCATGACCAGAAACTGTCTCTTCCTGCTGAAAGGGGCGGTGACCCGTCATGTGATAGGCCCAATCCTAGTTCCTCTGTCCAAAGGACTGAGGAATATAAAGTTCCGAGGCCGACAAAGTTTGCCAAAGAACTGTATCGTAAGAGTTCGAAGAGGGAGAAAAGGGTGGGGAAACTGGAAAAGAGCAAACATCATAAAAAGAGTGCAAAGCACAAGAAAAGAGCTCACAGAGACTCTAGCTCTTCATCCTCTTCCTCCTCTAGTGACAATGCAAAGAAAGAGGGAGGGATGGGGAAGCTGGAAAAAAGTAGGCATGGTAAGGCTGGAAAGCACAAGAAAAAAGTTCAGAGAGATTCCAGCTCTTCTTCCGAAGACCGTGAGTACATTGAGAAAGGGGCAAAGCCCAAGAAAAAGACTAAGAAAAGAGATGAGTCTTCCAGTTCTCCTAGCTCTTCTGATTCTTCTAGCTCTAGTACGGACTCTGATGATGAGTTTAACATCCGTGCAAAGCACTGTTCTCATCATAAGAAGTCTAAGAAAAAGAGTGGGGCTGCAATTCTGAGATTATTGCCTAAAAATCTCAGTTATGACGGGAAAACAAATTGGCTGGCATTCAAACAGAAGTTCACTCGTTATGCCACTGCATGTGAATGGACTTCCGACGAATGTTTGAATTGTTTATGCTGGTGCTTGACTGATAAAGCAGCAGATTTCTATGCCATCTTGATGGAAAGAAACGAGCATCTGACGTATCGACGTCTAATGAGTCGATTGGAAAAACGTTTCGGTGTCAAGGAATTGGCGGAAACTGCTCAGGCAAGGTTTCAGCAGGCAACCCAGGAACCAGGGGAATCACTTGAAGACTGGGCTGATAGGATATTGACACTGGCAACTAAGGCATTTAAGATGTTGCCAGAGCAGTATTCTAGCAAGCAGGCTGTCGTTAGATTATGTGAAGGTCTACTCGACAGAGAAGCTGGGTTGCGTGTTGGAATGGATAAGCCTGCTACGATAGAGCAAGCCATCAATAGTATAAGGTGGTATCAACACCTGCATCAGTCCGTTTATGGAAAATCCAGTAAACGGAAACAGGATGAAGTTTTTGAGATGGTTGTTCAAGGGACAAAAGTCCAGAATGAGAGTTCTGATGAGCAAAGTTCATCAAGAATCTCAGATCTTGAAGCAGCCATGATAAAGCTTCAGGAAAGTTTTGATGCAATGTCATCAAAGTTCTGACCATAGGAGCAGAACTACAGCTCCAAAATGGGGAAGAAAAATGGTGGTATATGGCAGTTTGCCCTGACTCATGAACAGAAAATACTGTACTACGCTTAAAGTCTCCATAGTCCTATCAGCGGTAAAAACGACTAAATTCAAATCAGTGTAAAAAGATGTTCAACCTTCACGTTTGATAATAAAATGCGGGTTAGTGTGCATATGTTGAGTTATATAACAAGCAAAAAGTAGGGAAAACAAGTTTTTGAAAAATAACAAATCGCTCGCAAAATCAAATTTCCTGTTCTGGTTTCCCGTCTGGCGGTGCTGTGTGGGCATCTGCGGGATACTGATTGGGACTCCACACCTGTACATTGTATTTTTACCATTTTATGAAATCGAAAGTAGGTCATTTTAGTTGCCAACTAAAATGACCCAAATAAGTTTTCAAACCCTTTTTATGCGAAGCTGAAGGATGTTTTATTTGTTTAAAGCTGGCTAATCACGGTCATTTACAATGATGAAACTATAGTAAAAAGCTTGCAGCGATTCCTCATGATAAATATTTCATGCTGATAGAGCAATGGGGCTTTTAAGGAGCTGCTGGCAACAGTACGGCTTACTAGACAATGCAGGTACTGTTGCTGGGTAGGCTCTTTACGGTTCGTACAGATCATTGTTGTCTAACTTGGCTATTACGGTTTTAAGACCCACAAGGGCAGTTGGTCAGGTGGATAGTGACACATCGACCTGTGTAACCATGGATATGCTGGTGCAATGTCTAGAATACCGGTGTCTAGAGAGCATTGTAATGCATATGGTCTAAGGGTAAAACCCTGTGATCTGCCGTGTGGGGGTGTATTCTGCATAAAGGCCGATAAAAATGGGGGTTCCTTTTCCAGGGAGGTGGATGGTTCAGTAACAAAGGCATCTCCAATGTTGCAGATCATTATACCTATGATCAATGCAAAGAGGATGATGTAACTGGGGAATGTTTAATTGGTATGGAAGAAAATGTTCAGTTCTTAAAATCCTGGGGAATGTTGTATAAGTACAATTGAATTGGAACAGGGGAACACTCCTGGGGCACGGGGTCATACCAGAAAAAGTTCAGGGAAAACCTGGGGTATTGAAAAACTTGTAGATATGAATCGGGTAGCTCCCGATGGATGGATTAAAGATACCATTGGGAATGTTCAGATTAATTCTGGGGATTGTGATAATAGTCAAACTGGATACAATCTGGAAATATTTTGGGACTATGAAAAGGGGTATCTTAGAATATGATCAGGTAAAACCTGGGGTATGTCGTGGAGGGGTATTTCCCAGAGGCCTGAGGTATTGCAGGGAGTAAGTAATAGCCAGTTAGAAACTCAGCTACAGCAACAAAGTTGTTCGCTAGCTGTTAGAGTCAGGATAACAGTGTTCTCCCCAGAAATTTCAGAAGTCATGTCACTTTTAGCACAAAAATCAGATTTTGACTTGTTGATCAATTTTTCAAGAAAACCCTTAAAATAGCCATGTTTTGTCAAAATTAGTCTAAATTTACATTATAATTAATTTGTTGTAAACCTTAATGCGTTTAAAACTTTACTGGCTAAAAAAATGAAAATAAAAGCCTTTCAATAAAATTTCATTGGAATTGCAAGCGACATGCCTTAATGGTCTGGGGAGATCCCTGGGAGAAATAAGTCCATATAGATACACTCACGTTGGATGGGTTGGCAGACATCGAGATCAGCATTAAGCAACTGAAGAACCGTCATGCTGGGGTTTCTCATGGAAAGATTTAAAAGAAGGGCAAGCTGAAGATGGAAATCTGCATATACTTGACCGGATGAAAAGCGCTAGTAAACCTGAAGAGGGAGCTCTGTTCCTTGCAGGCCCTGCGGCAAAGTCGGACAGGCTTAACAGGGAACAATTTCTCCTGATAGACGAGATCCTGTATAAAACTCGGAATGCCACCGACGAGAAGGACCTGGTCATGCCAACAAGTTTGAGAGACGAAACCATCCAGTTAAGCCATTGCATATACCATCTGCAGGACATAACGAGGGTTGCCTGCCAAAAGGTGTCATCTGCCATTTTTGTCAAAAATGAGTTTTGTCATCATAATATGTTCCTATGCTTGGTCTTTTATCACTCCAAAGATGGGCTTAATTGGAATTATACTTAATTAGATATCTAATTAAACCAAAAGGTGCCATCTCCCTTACAGCTTAAATTGTTCTGCAAAAAGGTGCCAGCTGAAAATTTTGTGCTGCCAAATGGTGCCATCTCAGAGATAGCACCTTTTGGCTGAAAAGTATCCAGGTTTTATTTGAGATAAAATGTGCTATCACAGACAGATGGTACCTATTAGCAGCACACATCTGATATTTGATACACTAACTTATGGGTGTTTACTCCATGTCTTGTTTTCTCTGACTGTAGGTCCCTCTTTGTGTATTACTGATATAATGCTACATTCGAAAAAGCAAAGAAAACGCAAAAAAGGATAGATGCTTTGCTAACAAGCAATAGACTGAAACGTTTATCTATTACTCCTGATGGCAATTGTTTTTCTTATTTATTTTTTTTTGAGTCTTTAGCTTTAAAATTTGAAGGAAAGTGTGCCACTGAACTGAGAGATGTCTGTGATCACCTTGATATAGTGCGTTTGCAAAAAAGTGGAGGGCAAAAAATCGATTTAATTTCGTTAATTCTGAATAGATTTTCATGAAAGTTTGCATACCATAATCTGTTACCCATACAAACTCATGCTAGGAAATGTAGATTTTTTTTTACCTTTGAATAAAAAGTTTCTCTATTAATCATTACCATTTTTCTTCTCCTTACACAGGAGGTAACCATAATGGTACAACAGCCATTGTTGTTCTAACTTTACTATACTAATACTATTATTCATTCACAAATTACCATGTGGTCTGAAATGTGTTCACTCACTACTGAGTAAACAAGAGGCTTTTAAGATAATTGGCCAATCATTTTCTTGTGTGTTTCCCCTGTATATAAGTAAATGTCCATATAAGGGATGCACCTAATATAGTGTGTACAACACTGGCCGTTCCAAAAACTGCACCAACCAAGTGTAAAACTTCAAAGAATATGGACAGATTTTAACATGTAATTGATCTGACAATTTTTTATTTGACTGTCAAAAAAATCTGAGATACCTTGCATGAGTTCGTATGGGTAATAGATTAAGGTCTGCAAGGTTTCGTGAAAATTTATTCAGTAGTAAAGAAATAAAATCGATTTTTTGCCCTCCACTTTTTCGCAAACGAACTATACTAATCGTGATCATAAAATTAAGTTCATGTCCAACACACCTAGTGATGACAACAATAGTGATGAAGACTATATAATGGCAAGTTCGCAGGGTATCAGTCATAGGTGGCTTATTTAATATAAGACATACACTGGTCTGTTAGTTTAGCTGATACACTACCTTCAGCTATTGCAAATCTTTACTGAGCACAGTACTTATCTACTCCAGTAAGCCAACTCAGCCCGTGATTGCACAGTCAACATTTCCTGGCATAACAGCAGGTCAGACATTTACTTTTGCATACAAAGGCGTCAAAGGAAAGAACACTATGGAGCATGCACCAAAGTTTTAAGACAAACGAAAAATGATGGTAAACAGAATGAAGAAACACAAAGAGAAACACCTACAAAATAAAATTACAAGAACGAGTAAACCCAATAACTCAAAGGAAGGAAAACCAAACAGCTGGAAAAAGAATATAAAGAAGAAACTTAGACAGAGTGGGAAAGCTTATACAGGTCGAAAGAAATCATGTACCAGAAAGGTCAATGAAAAGTATTGTAGCAAATGTAAATTTAAATGTTCTGAAATATTTCAGAAGAACAATGTCAGCAAAAGTTCAATTCCTGTTGGAATTTGCAATCAAGGATTATATTTTTGTTATCAGTTTAGAAAAAGAACACGGCTAAAGTGAAGAAAAGGGTAGCAATGTCATTAACTTTTCACATCAATGGAAATATATAGGGTTTGCAGAAGTTACTTCAAATCAACACTTGGTATTGGACGAAAAGCAGTTGAATGTGCCTTGACAAGACAATCTATAAGCTCAGCCCAAATGGATAAAAGTGGGAAAAGCATACCACACAACAAAATACCTGATGCGGATTTACATGCTGTTAAATGGCACATTGAGTCATTCTCAATGTAGAATTCAATTACACAAGACAAGACACGAAAAGAAAATACATCAGTGGTGATCTAACTACAATGTATAAACAAAATTTACTCCTTATACAAGAAGATCAACAGAACAAAGGAAAACGGACAGTGAATACTAAAGTCTACAGAACGGTATTTGTCAAGAATACAATCTGGCCTTTCATAAGCCAAAAAAGACCAATGTCTTGTTTGCAGCACGTTCAACCACAAGAAAGAAGCAGGAACAGTAACTAGACAGTGTTACAGAGGCCGAGTACAAAGAACATCAAGAGAAAAAATATTGAAGGGAGGGCAGAAAAGAGCTAGGATAAACTAAGATCGCAAACTGACAGCACTTTTGTTGTGCCTACTTTTGATACGGAAGCAAAGCTTCCAACCCCATGTTTAAATGTGAGTCCAGTATATTACAAATTTATGCAAAAAAAAAGTTGCTATTTTAATTCTTAATTACTACAGATGATGATGATTTTTTTATCATCCGAGTGAGACCTTCCCGGCGTGGAAGACCTGAGGATGATGCACAACTACCACAGAAATACACCAACAGACTGCCACATGTGCCAATTACTGAATTAAAGAAGCCAGATTTAATTTCCTTATGCGTATCTAGAGTCATTCCAGGACACTGCCATATGGCTCTTACAAGGACCTACCATCTAATGAAACTTCCTGAGCCCAATCAGGAAGAAGATCAGGACTCGGACTTTGATTATTTAAGATGTGCTAGACTTTTTTACAGATTAAGAATGCAGCTTTAGTTCGTTTCGGGCTAAGCTGTACATGGACCACTGTTACAGATTGCCATAAGTAGCATAACACTGTTGTATTTGACAGAAATGAATATTCATATAGAATGATCATATATGTACCATATACCAGTACATGGTTTAGTTACATTTTTGAAAAAGAATTTACCTAGTCAAAGTTACTTCAAACTGATTGAGAAAGACAGTAGTTTTTATTGCATTTTAGTCATTTTTTCGATACCATGTCTGGTCATATATTTTATTACAGTTTTTGGTCATTAT
This sequence comes from Ctena decussata, assembly GCA_963989385.1. Lineage (NCBI taxonomy): Eukaryota > Metazoa > Mollusca > Bivalvia > Lucinida > Lucinidae > Ctena > Ctena decussata. The sequence continues at coordinate 81,389,204 of OZ022499.1, read as the reverse complement.
GTGGATGTTGTAAAGTGACAGTTTTGTACTTGCACTATGAAAATATGATTTAGATATGGTTAAACCTACTCTAGTATTTGCTTACTGAATCCCGGTAATATACAGTATTTAAACGAGCATTACTATTACCCCTTGGGTTAATTATTACAATCAAATTCTTAGTATCTTAATGCTAAAAGGTGCCATCTGAATAAAATTTACAAAAGTTATTGAAAGGTTTGTTCTGCCAAACTGAGCCATCTCGAGATGGCACCTTTTGATCCTACAAATTTGTGCTGCCAAAAGGTGCCATTGACATAAAATGTCCAAATATGGCAAACTTACTGAGGTAATTGTGATGTGTTTGTAACGGGTGGACAGATCAATCTAAGGCATGCTAGAAAAGTATAGAGAAATAAATGCAGGATCTTCTTGTGAATTTACATAGCGGTTGAAAACTTTAAAATGGCAATATCTTTAAAAGTGGATTTTTGGAGATGGCACCTTCTGGCAGGCAACCCTCGATAAGGGAGATGCTGAGTGGCCAGAACCAAAGAGAAATTGTGTTGATAGGTCACCCATGGAGAGAGTCCACATTGACCTGGGACCATTGCCAAAACGCCCAGAGGAAATGAGAACATACTATGATGGTAGATCAGTTCACTAAATGGGTATAATGTATACCACCCCCATCGCAAACTGCTGAAGTAACAGCCAAAGCAGCTGTTGACCATTTTTTCTTGTGTAATGCCCTTGAGATCCATGAATCACAGATTACGACATATAGGCCGTACTGGAAGATTCCATCCTTGAGATCCATGAATCACAAATTACGACATATAGGCCGTACTGGAAGATTCCGTCCTTGAGATCCATGAATCACGGATTACGAGATAGGCCGTACTGGAAGGACCAGGCAGAAAGGGATCTACTATGAAGGGTAGGGACAGATTACATCCCACGGTCAGCTACGATACCACTTATAGCTACCTCTGCATGTCAGATGTATCAAGAACCCAAGTCAACTGTGATACACCTGATAGCTTCTTCTGCACGTCAGATGTATCAAGAACCCGAGTCAACTGTGATACACCTGATAGCTTCTTCTGCATGTCAGATGTATCAAGAACTCAAGTCAACTGTGATACACCGGATAGCTTCTTCTGCACGTCAGATGTATCCAGAAGTCACACCCTACAGTCAGCTACGATACAACTGATAGCTTTTGCACGTCAGATGTATCAGGAATCGTCAATCAACTACGATACAACTGATAGCTTCTTCTGCACGTCAGATGTATCAGGAACCCCCAGTCAGCTACGATACAACCAATAGCGCCTTCTGCATGTCAGATGTTTCTTGAATATTCTACGACACGCTGCCAACATCAGCTAAACACTGGGAGCTTCACTGCATACCAGGTGTTCTACTGATACTGAGAACGTCCGAGAAGTCGTCGGATCTTTCTTCATAAAATGGGGAGGAGTGTAGTGGTGCGCCATGTCAGACGGATTGTCCATTGCGGTCAGTTACTGGTCGATTTGGTTCGGCATTTAGATGGCGCTAATTTCGCTGCACGTGACCGCAGAAGCGCTCTCTTACTTACCTTGACGTCGTAGCGGGAAGACGGGCTTTCTATCTCTGGAGCTCCAGACGAGAATTCTACCGGCTGAGACGAGTTTGCGGCTCTGTTCCATACAGTCTAAAGTAATGGGTGAGTTTTACTTTAAAAACACAAATGGATTCTGGTCAGATTTGGTCAGAAATGGTCCTTATATGGAATTAATTCAAATTGTGAGAGTATGTTACGCATACTCATTAATTAAACGAGGAGCCCAGTCTAGGTAGGTATATTTAGACTGGAAATTCCATGATGACGTCACAAAACGTCACAGATATATTTTTATTCTGGTTTCTGATTTGCTGAGCAGTGACCTGCCGCCAAAATTCTTCTTTCTTTGTTACAAATCGACATTGCTGAGTCGAGCTATCATCTTCATTTTGAGAAAAGAAATATTGTTGTTTTTTTTTTCTACCATTTTGTTCAAGTTCCCAAGTTTATCGATCGTCCAGTTACATCAGCTGTCGTTACATTTGATCGACGAGAGACTCTGGATTGTGCAGGGAAGTCCAACCAAATTGTAAGAGAAGGAATAACAACAGACTAATTGGACCAATAAGCACCAATTAAGTCCTGTAGAATCTCTATGGAGACTACTCGAAGAGGTGCTAATCAATTTTATGACATTATTACCCATCATCGTTACCGACACACCTAGATAAAGAGCCGATACTTATCGCTGTCACACTAATTTATCGTGTGAGCCACCTGTTAGTTTTCTTAATTTTATAAATTAGAACGTATCGACTAAAGCAAATTTCAAGGTATGAAAAAAGTAAAGGAATGAAAATCCATGTCTTATGGTAGGAGACACATACACAGTAGTGGTGCAGGGCTTTAGAAGCGGCCTCTTAATCAGCATGAGGGCGAGGGTCGTAATAGGAATAAGTACTGCATTTTGGTAGTTTACAAGAAATTTCGTAGGCGTCCGTCAATTCTTACTAAAATGCGGAACAAGGCGCATTTTTTGCAATTTGGAAATATTTTCATATATAGTGTTTGTCTTTTTCTTCTCGTAATATCAACCCATAATTTGAAAGCGTTACTATGTAAATTTGAAATTTTAACTCCATAAGACACCGAATTTCAGAGAATGAGAAATTGACCATGCCCCAGCGAAGACTAAGATCACTCTTTCATCGGCCTAATCAGATCAGTCTTCGCTGTGCGCGTTATGCGGCTGAGGACCAAGCGTTCCTTAGGCGGAAGCATAGTCTCTTCTGACTGGATAGGTCATGGACCAGGCTGATCGAAGGCTTCTCCGGGCAAACGCCATTTTCCTTTTTCTCATACGCTGCGCATATTATAGAAACCGCCTCCTTGAGAAGGGGAAACAAGGGCGCAAACATCTTACAAGCCCATGAGAAAGTCACAAATGTCAAATATGGAACGACATAGTCTTTTCATTAAACTGTAAATGAAATCGCGTGAGTTCTAACAAACGCCATTTCATACATTTTACGCTAAATTTGACACCTGTAACAAATCTTATTCACCCTTTTTTCTCCCGACATTTTTTTCACAAATTCATCATTATCCTTCCGGAATAGTACTTTATTTCAGTCCGATACATTCGCAATGGTACCAGTCGATAGAGCAATTTTGTTTTTCATACAAAAGCATCCGATCAGTCTCAACGGAAAGGACTCTCCAAGTTCAAAAATTTCATGTATGTACTCTTATTTAGCAAATTTCTTGAGATCTAATTGTGAAATTGGAATTTCAAGCTATTTTTCAATTGCAAACTGTGCTTACAACCAATATCAAACCAAGTAAACAAGTTGGAAACATCAATTTGACGCAAAACGGCTATAAAAAGTTGTGTCTCTGTCATTATGGCTGACGCATTTGAATTAACTGAATAGGAGAAAACGCGGTGACGTCATCGATAAGGATTGCAAGGGGATTTCCCGCTCTGGTTGGCAAAAAGTCGATACTCAGTCACGCTAAGGGGTCAGTGTTAAAATATGTAATTAAACATGTCTTGTATTTTGCGCATTATGATGCATATTTTTTTTATATATAATGATGACGCTGAGGAGTGTAGGTATCTGAAGGGGAAATATTGTTTTATTGTCTCTCATAATGCATTTGAATTGGTTCTACATGAAGTGCTTTAAAATGTACGTTTTATCATGGATGCTTTAAAACATTATTTGTGTCTGATCATAAACCGGTTGTTTATTGTTTGTAAGTGAATGTACCCGGTATTCAGTGGGTGTTTTGATAAGGGATGTCATATTTCAAAGAACGCCGCTGAGCTGTCCTGTAGTGACAATCCTGTAGTGACAATCATTCAGATTTAATAAACAAACTGTTTTAGCGGTGCGGCTAATTAACACATCAAATAGAACTCGATAATTCCAATCATTGATATTATAATATTAATATGTTTCTCTCTTTATATACTATCACGGACAAACAATTAGAGAGAGAGAGAAAGAGAGAAGGAGAGATAGAGATTGTTGTTTAGATGTCATGAGCTCGGACTAAATGATGTGGTAATTACTGATAGCCATTTCATAACATAGAAGGTTCTCTGTTTGATATTACCGTTTTATAACATCTTCTTTTGAATCGCATTCATGAATTTTAATTTATTTTCTCATTTATTTATTAAATGTTCTTTCCCAAAGACCAGATCAAATTTTTTGTTAATTTTGCATTAGTTCTCATCAGATACTAGTTTACATATTTTATTGTGTCTTTCATATCTTATTACCCCTGTTATATTTATTTATAATCTCCTTGATCGTCAATAAGATTAAAATACTGATTTTCAATACTTCCGATTTATTTTTTATTTTATTTAATTATTTATTTTTCAGTCGAAGTTATTAAGAGAAACAGTCTGGGTCCGGAGCGAGTCGACATATGTCCAGACTGAGTAATTAAATGAATTTAAGTAATTAAACATGTTGAATAACTCTCTTTTTTCGCGCGACAAGCGATTATGACAATATTCGCAAAGGTTTCATCGGTTGCTATTTATTCGAAGCCTTCCAAAGTACATTTTCGCACTTTCATCGGTTAATTTTCAGCAAAATCCCATATAAGACCACTGACTGTTGCTATCTTCTTGCCAACCAATCCACCCACGTGATCATCCGATGACGTCACTGCGGGGATTCCCGTTATCTCCTATTGTTGCAATTTTAAAGCAGTACAGAAACTGCAAATTTGACTATTTCAGTGTAAGATCGATTTTAATTTTATTCATGAACATCAACAGTGGTATTTTCACTCGGATCCACGACATTTCGTCTAAAACCATTTTTTCTAAATGCCATTTCGTCTAAACGCCATTTCGTCTCAAAGCCATTTCGTCTAAAAGCCATTTTGTCTAATGACCATTTCGTCTAATGACCATTTCGTCTAAATGCCATTTCGTCTAATAGACATTTCGTCGAATACCACAATTCGTCTAAATTTCGTCTAAAAATGTCTAAAAACGTCTAAAATTCGTCTAAATTTCGTCTAAGAGATAATTTATAAGGCAAATATTTTTGGAACATCAGTCAATTCAAAGACATTGAAATGTCCAGTAGTTTAGTAGATGAAGTTATAGCCAATTCCGCTTTATAACTACATAATCTTCCAAGTGTCGCATTCCACGCATTGTAATGAGAGGGCCGTTCATACTTTCGCAAGTTGAAATCACTAAAAGTTATTTCATCTACTGGTTTATCCAAACATTTCTTAATGCTTCAACCCCAAGATAGGAACTAAGAAAAAACAGTGTGAGAACCCTCTTGGCAACCACCTTAGAACTAAATAAGTTTTGTGGTGTCACATTCCATATATGGTACGCAGAGGGCCGTTTAGAAAGTTTTGCAAAAGAGATATTATAACTCATTAATTCATTTTCAGCTACAGCCCAACATTTCTTTATAATTCAGCCCCAAGATACGAACTAGACAAAGATGATGTAAGCAGGCTCTGGGTAACATCTTGAGAAATATACCTGTTCTGTGGTGTCACATTCCACGAGTTGATACGAGATGGCCGTTAAAAATTATCAAATTTCAATTTAAAAAACAAAAAGGGAATACAGTTGTTTCACTGGGTTATTTTCATTATTTCTAAATACTTCTGCCCCAAGTTAGGATCTTACTAAAGATGCTATAAGCAGCCTCTGGATAATTCCTTCAAATCAGTATAGGTCTTCTGGTGTCATATTTCTTGTATTGTACGGAGAGGGCTGTTCATAAAGTGTAACAAACTTCAAATTCTAAAAAAACATTTTATCCACTAGTTCATACTTGCTTTTCTAAATACTTCATCCCGAATGCAGGAATTTTTTACACTTTAAGAAGCCTCTGGGAAACCATTTTTAGATGTCATTATAGTTTCTATTTCCATGTATTGTACGAAGAGGGCCGTTCATAAAGTTTCGCAAGCAGAAATCGCTAAAAGTTATTTCATCTCCTGGTTTATCCAAACATTTCTTAATGCTTCAGCCCCAATATAGGAACTAAACAAAGCTAGTATAAGAAGCCTCTTTGCGTCTACTTTCAAACTATGTCACATTCCACATATGGTATCCAGAGGGCCGATCATAAAGTTTTGCAATATAGATATTATAATCTATAAATTCATCTTCAGGTACAGCCCAACATTTCTTCATACTTCAGTCCCAAGATACGAACAAGACAAAAGTAATGAAGGCAGCCTCTGGGTAACATCTTGAGAAATATACCTGTTCTGTGGTGTCACATTCCACGAGTTGATACGAGAGGGACGATCAAAATTTATCAAGATTCAATAAAAAAAAAAAGCAGTTGTTTCATTAGATTATCTCATTATTTCTAAATACTTCGGCCCCAAGATAGGATCTAAACAAGGTGCTATAAGCAGCCTCTGGATAAGTTCTTTAAACCTGTATAGGTCTTGTGGTGTCACATTCCTTGTATTGTACGGAGAGGGCTGTTCATAAAGTGTAACAAACTTCAAATTTTACAAATGAATTCATCCACTGGTTCATCCCGGCTTTTCAAAATACTTTATCCCAAAAGGAGGAAAAAAACACATTACACTTTAAAAAGCCTCTGGAAAACCACTTCAGATGTCATTATGGTTTCTATTGCCAAGTATAGTACGAAGAGGGCCGTTCATAAAGTTTCGCAAGTTGAAATCACTAAAAGTTATTTCATCTACTGGGAACAAAAAAGGGAAACCAGTTGTTTCCCTGGGTTCTTTCATCTACTGGTTAATCCAAACATTTCTTAATGCTTCCGCCCCAAGATATGAACTAAACAAAGACAGTATTAGAAACCTCTTGGCATCTTCTTTTGAACTACATAGGTTTTGTGGTGTCACATTCCATATATGGTATCCAGAGGGTCGTTCAAAAAAGTTTGCAATAAGATATCATAATCTATAAATTCATCTCTAGTTACAGCCCAACATTTCTTTATACATCAGCCCCAAGATACGAACAAGACAAAAGTGATGTAAGGAGCCTCTGGGTGACATCTTGAGAAATATACCTGTTCTGTGGTGTCACATTCCACGTGACGTAACGAGAGGGCCGTTCAAAAATTATCAAATTTTAATTTAAAAACAAAAAAAGGGAAAACAGTTGTTTCCCTGGGTTATTTCATTATTTCTAAATACCTCAGCCGCAAGATAGGATCTAAGTAGAGGTGCTATAAACAGCCTCTGGATAATTTCTTTAAACCTGTTTAGGGCTTGTGGTATCACATTCCTTGTATTGTACGGAGAGGGCTGTTCATAAAGTGTAACAAACTTCAAATACTAAAAAAACATTTCATCCACTATTTTATTCTTGCTTTTCTAAATACTTTATCCCCAAAGCAGGAAAAAACAAATTACACTTTAAAAAGCCTCTGGGAAACCACTTAAGATACCATTATGGTTTCTATTTCCATGTATTGTACGCAGAGGGCCGTTCATAAAGTTTCGCAAGTTGAAATCACTAAAAGTTATTTCAACTACTGGTTTATCCAAACATTTCTCAATGCTTCAGCCCCAAGATAGGAACTAAACAAAGCTAGTATCAGAAGCCTCTTGGCATCTACATTTGAACTCCATAGGTTTTGTGGAGTCACATTCCATATATGGTATCCAGAGGGCCGTTCATAAAGTTTTAAAATATAGATATTATCATCTATAAATTCATCTTCAGGTACAGCCCAACATTTCTTCATACTTCAGTCTCAAGATACAAACAAGACAAAAGTAATGTAAGCAGCCTCTGGGTAACATCTTGAGAAACATATCTGTTCTGTGGTGTCACATTCCACGGGATGATACGAGAGGGCCGTTCAAAATTTATCAAATTTCAATAAAAAAACGCAGTTGTTTCATTAGGTTATCTCATTATTTCTAATTATTGCAGCCCCGAGATAGGATCTTAAGAAAGGTGCCTTTAAGCAGCCTCTGGATAATTTCTTTAAACCTGTATAGGGCTTGTGGTGTCACATTCCTTGTATTGTACGGAGAGGGCTGTTCATAAAGTGTAACAAACTTCAAATTCTAAAAAACATTTCATCCACTATTCTATTCTTGCTTTTTTTTAAATACTTCATCCCCAAAGCAGGAAAAAACAATTTACACTTTAAAAAGCCTCTGGGAAACCACTTGAGATACCATTATGGTTTCTTTTTCCATGTATAGTACGCAGAGGGCCGTTCATAAAGTTTCGCAAGTTGAAATCACTTAAAGTTATTTCAACTACTGGTTTATCCAAACATTTCTCTATGCTTCAGCCCCAAGATAGGAACTAAACAAAGCTAGTATTAGAAGCCTCTTGGCATCTACTTTTGAACTCCATAGGTTTTGTGGAGTCACATTCCATATATGGTATCCAGAGGGCCGTTCATAAAGTTTTAAAATATAGATATTATAATCTATAAATTCATCTTCAGGTACAGCCCAACATTTCTTCATACTTCAGTCCCCAGATACAAACAAGACAAAAGTAATGTTAGCAGCCTCTGGGTAACATGTTGAGAAACATACCTGTTCTGTGGTGTCACATTCCACGAGTTGATACCAGAGGGCCGTTCACAATTTATCAAATTTCAATAAAAAAGCAGTTGTTCCATTAGGTTATCTCATTATTTCTAAATACTGCAGCCCCGAGATAGGATCTAAACAAAGGTGCTTTTTGCAGCCTCTGGATAATTTCTTTAAACCTGTATAGGGCTTGTGGTGTCACATTCCTTGTATTGTACGGAGAGGGCTGTTCATAAAGTGTAACGAACTTCAAATTCTAAAAAAACATTTCATCCACTATTCTATTCTTGCTTTTCTAAAGACTTCATCCCCAAAGCAGGAGAAAACGAATTGCACTTTAAAAAGCCTCTGGGAAACCACTTAGATACCATTATGGTTTCTATTTCCATGTATTGTACGCAGAGGGCCGTTCATAAAGTTTCGCAAGTTGAAATCACTAAAAGTTATTTCAACTACTGGTTTATCCAAACATTTCTCAATGCTTTAGCCCCAAGATTGGAACTAAACATAGCTAGTATAAGAAGCTTCTTGGCATCTACTTTTGAACTCTATAGGTTTTGTGGTGTCACATTCCATATATGGTATCCAGAGGGCCGTTCATAAAGTTTTAAAATATATATTATAATCCATAAATTCATCTTCAGTTATAGCCAAACATTTCTTCGGGTCATTTCAGAGGGTCGTTCATAAAAGTTTGCAATATAGATATCATAATCTATAAATTCATCTCTAGTTACAGCCCAACATTTCTTTATACTTCAGCCACAAGATACTAACAAGACAAAAGTGATGTAAGCAGCCTCTGGGTAACATCTTGAGAAATATACCTGTTCTGTGGTGTCACATTCCACGTGACGTAACGAGAGGGCCGTTCAAAAATTATGAAATTTCAATAAAAAAAAAAGAAAAAAAAAGGAAACATTTGTTTCCCTGGGTTATTTCTTTATTTCTAAATACTTCAGCACCAAGATAGGATCTAAACAAGGTGCTATAAGCAGCCTCTGGATAAGTTCTTTAAACCTGTATAGGTCTTGTGGTGTCACATTCCTTGTATTGTACGGAGAGGGCTGTTCATAAAGTGTAACAAACTTCAAATTCTACAAATGAATTCATCCACTGGTTCATCCCGGCTTTTCAAAATACTTTATCCCAAAAGGAGGAAAAAAACACATTACACTTTAAAAAGCCTCTGGAAAACCACTTCAGATGTCATTATGGTTTCTATTGCCAAGTATAGTACGAAGAGGGCCGTTCATAAAGTTTCGCAAGTTGAAATCACTAAAAGTTATTTCATCTACTGGGAACAAAAAAGGGAAACCAGTTGTTTCCCTGGGTTCTTTCATCTACTGGTTAATCCAAACATTTCTTAATGCTTCCGCCCCAAGATATGAACTAAACAAAGACAGTATTAGAAACCTCTTGGCATCTTCTTTTGAACTACATAGGTTTTGTGGTGTCACATTCCATATATGGTATCCAGAGGGTCGTTCAAAAAAGTTTGCAATAAGATATCATAATCTATAAATTCATCTCTAGTTACAGCCCAACATTTCTTTATACATCAGCCCCAAGATACGAACAAGACAAAAGTGATGTAAGGAGCCTCTGGGTGACATCTTGAGAAATATACCTGTTCTGTGGTGTCACATTCCACGTGACGTAACGAGAGGGCCGTTCAAAAATTATCAAATTTTAATTTAAAAACAAAAAAAGGGAAAACAGTTGTTTCCCTGGGTTATTTCATTATTTCTTAATACCTCAGCCGCAAGATAGGATCTAAGTAGAGGTGCTATAAACAGCCTCTGGATAATTTCTTTAAACCTGTTTAGGGCTTGTGGTATCACATTCCTTGTATTGTACGGAGAGGGCTGTTCATAAAGTGTAACAAACTTCAAATACTAAAAAAACATTTCATCCACTATTTTATTCTTGCTTTTCTAAATACTTTATCCCCAAAGCAGGAAAAAACTAATTACACTTTAAAAAGCCTCTGGGAAACCACTTAAGATACCATTATGGTTTCTATTTCCATGTATTGTACGCAGAGGGCCGTTCATAAAGTTTCGCAAGTTGATATCACTAAAAGTTATCTCAACTACTGGTTTATCCAAACATTTCTCAATGCTTCAGCCCCAAGATAGGAACTAAACAAAGCTAGTATCAGAAGCATCTTGGCATCTACATTTGAACTGCATAGGTTTTGTGGAGTCACATTCCATATATGGTATCCAGAGGGCCGTTCATAAAGTTTTAAAATATAGATATTATCATCTATAAATTCATCTTCAGGTACAGCCCAACATTTCTTCATACTTCAGTCTCAAGATACAAACAAGACAAAAGTAATGTAAGCAGCCTCTGGGTAACATCTTGAGAAACATATCTATTCTGTGGTGTCACATTCCACGGGATGATACGAGAGGGCCGTTCAAAATTTATCAAATTTCAATAAAAAACGCAGTTGTTTCATAAGGTTATCTCATTATTTCTAATTACTGCAGCCCCGAGATAGGATCTAAAGAAAGGTGCCTTTAAGCAGCCTCTGGATAATTTCTTTAAACCTGTATAGGGCTTGTGGTGTCACATTCCTTGTATTGTACGGAGAGGGCTGTTCATAAAGTGTAACAAACTTCAAATTCTAAAAAAACATTTCATCCACTATTCTATTCTTGCTTTTTTTAAATACTTCATCCCCAAAGCAGGAAAAAACAATTTACACTTTAAAAAGCCTCTGGGAAACCACTTTAGATACCATTATGGTTTCTTTTTCCATGTATTGTACGCAGAGGGCCGTTCATAAAGTTTCGCAAGTTGAAATCACTTAAAGTTTTTTCAACTACTGGTTTATCCAAACATTTCTCTATGCTTCAGCCCCAAGATAGGAACTAAACAAAGCTAGTATTAGAAGCCTCTTGGCATCTACTTTTGAACTCCATAGGTTTTGTGGAATCACATTCCATATATGGTATCCAGAGGGCCGTTCATAAAGTTTTAAAATATAGATATTATAATCTATAAATTCATCTTCAGGTACAGCCCAACATTTCTTCATACTTCAGTCCCCAGATACAAACAAGACAAAAGTAATGTTAGCAGCCTCTGGGTAACATGTTGATAAACATACCTGTTCTGTGGTGTCACATTCCACGAGTTGATACCAGAGGGCCGTTCACAATTTATCAAATTTCAATAAAAAAGCAGTTGTTTCATTAGGTTATCTCATTATTTCTAAATACTTCAGCCCCGAGATAGGATCTAAACAAAGGTGCTTTTTGCAGCCTCTGGATAATTTCTTTAAACCTGTATAGGGCTTGTGGTGTCACATTCCTTGTATTGTACGGAGAGGGCTGTTCATAAAGTGTAACGAACTTCAAATTCTAAAAAAACATTTCATCCACTATTCTATTCTTGCTTTTCTAAATACTTCATCCCCAAAGCAGGAGAAACTTTAAAAATCCTATGGAAAACCACTTTAGATACCATTATAGTTTCTATTTCCATGTGTTGTACGTAGAGGGCCGTTCATAAAGTTTCGCAAGTTGAAATCACTAAAAGTTATTTCAACTACTGGTTTATCCAAACATTTCTCAATGCTTCAGCCCCAAGATAGGAACTAAACAAAGCTAGTATTAGAAGCCTCTTGGCATCTTCTTTTGAACTCCATAGGTTTTGTGGTGTCACATTCCATATATGGTATCCAGAGGGCCGTTCATAAAGTTTTAAAATATATATTATAATCTATAAAGTCATCTTCAGTTACAGCCCCATATTTCTTCATACTTCAATCCCAAGATACGAACACGACAAAAGTAATGTAAGCAGCCTCTCTGTAAGAACTTGAGAAATATACCTGTTCTGTGGTGTCACATTCCACGAGTTTATACGAGAGGGCCGTTCAAAATTTATCAAATTTCAATAAAAAAAAGCAGTTGTTTTATTTGGTTATCTTATTTCTAAATAATTCAGCCCCAAGATAGGATCTAAACAAAGGTGCTGTAAGCAGCCTCTGGATAAGTTCTTTAAACCTGTATAGGTCTCGTGGTGTCACATTCCTTGTATTATACGGAGAGGGCTGTACATAAAGTGTAACAAACTTCAAATTCTACAAATGAATTCATCCACTGGTTCATCCCGGCTTTTCAAAATACTTTATCCCAAAAGCAGGAAAAACACATTACACTTTATAATGCCTCTGGAAAACCACTTCAGATGTCATTATGGTTTCTATTTCCATGTATAGTACGAAGAGGGTCGTTCATAAAGTTTCGCAAGTTGAAATCACTAAAAGTTATTTCATCTACTGGGAACAAAAAAGGGAAACCAGTTGTTTCCCTGGGTTATTTCATTATTTCTAAATTCTTCAGCCCCAAGATAGGATCTAACTACAGGTGCGATAAGCAGCCTCTGGATAAGTTCTTTAAACCTGTATAGGTCTTGTGGTGTCACGTTCCTTGTATTGTATAAAGAGGACTGTTCGTAAAGTGTAACAAACTTCAAATTCTAAAAAAACATTTTATCCACTAGTTTAATCATAAAAGAAAGCAGTTGTTTCAATGAAGTATCTCATTATTTCTAAATACTTCGGCCCCAAGATAGGATCAAAATAAAGGTGCTATAAGCAGCCACTGGATAAGTTCTTTAAACCTGTATAGGTCTTGTGGTGTCACATTCCTTGTATTGTACGGAGAGGGCTGTACATAAAGTGTAACAAACTTCAAATTCTACAAATGAATTCATCCACTGGTTCATCCCGGCTTTTCAAAATACTTTATCCCAAAAGGAGGAAAAAACACCTTACACTTTAGAATGCCTCTGGAAAACCACTTCAGATGTCATTATGGTTTCTATTTCCATGTATAGTACGAAGAGGGCCGTTCATAATGTTTCGCAAGTTGAAATCACTAAAAGTTTTTTCATCTACTGGTTTATCCAAACATTTCTTAATGCTGCAGCCCCAAGATAGAAGCTAAACAAAGACAGAATTAGAAGCCTCTTGGCATCTACGTTTGAACTACATTGGATTTGTGGTGTCACATTCCATATATGGTATGCAGAGGGCCGTTCATAAAAGTTTGCAATATAGATATCATAATCTATAAATTCATCTCTAGTTACAGCCCAACATTTCTTTTAACTTCAGCCCCAAGATACGAACAAGACAAAAGTGATGTAAGCAGGCTCTGGGTAACATCTTGAGAAACATACCTGTTCTGTTGTCTCACAACCCACGTGACGTAACGAGAGGGCCGTTCAAAAATTATGAAATTTCAATAAAAAAAAGAAAGAAAAAAGGAAACAGTTGTTTCCCTGGGTTATTTCTTTATTTCTAAATACTTCAGCCCCAAGATAGGATCTAAACAAGATGCTATAAATATCCTCTGGATAATATCTTTAAACCTGTATTGGGCTTGTGGTATCACATTCCTTGTATTGTACGGAGAGGGCTGTTCATAAAGTGTAACAAATTTCAAATTTAAAAACATTTCATCCACTATTTTATACATGCTTTTCTAAATACTTTATCCCCAAAGCAGGAAAAAACAAAGTACACTTTAGAAAGCCTCTGGGAAACCACGTAAGATACCATTAGGGTTTCTATTTCCATGTATTGTACGCAGAGGGCCGTTCATAAAGTTTCGCAAGTTGAAATCACTAAAAGTTATTTCAACTACTGGTTTATCCAAACATTTCTCTATGCTTCAGCCCCAAGATAGGAACTAAACAGAGCTAGTATTAGAAGCCTCTTGGCATCTACATTTGAACTCCATAGGTTTTGTGGAGTCACATTCCATATATGGTATCCAGAGGGCCGTTCATAAAGTTTTAAAATATAGATATTATCATCTATAAATTCATCTTCAGGTACAGCCCAACATTTCTTCAAACTTCAGTCCCAAGATACAAACAAGACAAAAGTAATGTAAGCAGCCTCTGGGTAACATCTTGAGAAACATATCTGTTCTATGGTGTCACATTCCACGAGGTGATACGAGAGGGCCGTTCAAAATTTATCAAATTTCAATAAAAAAAAAAGCAGTTGTTTCATTAGGTTATCTCATTATTTCTAAATACTGCAGCCTCGAGATAGGATCTAAACAAAGGTGCCTTTAAGCAGCCTCTGGATAATTTCTTTAAACCTGTATAGGGCTTGTGGTGTCCCATTCCTTGTATTGTACGGAGAGGGCTGTTCATAAAGTGTAACAAACTTCAAATTCTAAAAAAACATTTCATCCACTATTCTATTCTTGCTTTTTTAAATACTTCATCCCCAAAGCAGGAAAAAACAATTTACACTTTAAAAAGCCTCTGGGAAACCACTTAAGATACCATTATGGTTTCTATTTCCATGTATTGTACGCAGAGGGCCGTTCATAAAGTTTCGCAAGTTGAAATCACTAAAGTTATTTCAACTACTGGTTTATCCAAACATTTCTCTATGCTTCAGCCCCAAGATAGGAACTAAACAAAGCTAGTATAAGAAGCCTCTTGGCATCTACTTTTGAACTCCATAGGTTTTGTGGAGTCACATTCCATATATGGTATCCAGAGGGCCGTTCATAAAGTTTTAAAATATAGATATTATAATCTATAAATTCATCTTCAGGTACAGCCGAACATTTCTTTATACTTCAGTCTCAAGATACAAACAAGACAAAAGTAATGTAAGCAGCCTCTGGTTACCATGTTGAGAAACATATCTGTTCTGTGGTGTCACATTCCACGGGTTGATACCAGAGGGCCGTTCACAATTTATCAAATTTCAATAAACAAGAGGCCCACGGGCCACAAAGCTCACCAGATCTCTATCTAACAAGACCTGTCACAGGGACAGGATAGCTCGCCTGACAGCGCCTTGCCCATCACATAAAAAACTTTAACGTAAAACTTTAACTTTTTGCTAATGCCGACGCCAATGCCAACTCCGACGCCGCCGCTGACGTGACGCCGGGGGTAGTGCAATAGCTCTTCCTGAACTTTGTTCAGGCGAGTTAAAAGTAAAAGTATGCAAAGACCAGGAACTGAAACAATCAAAATCCAAATTCAGCCCTCAAACCATAGTTGGAAACAACTAAGATTACAAATAATCAAGATACAGAGAACATATGGCAAAACTGTTTTCAAAACTGCTGTCACATTTGTACAGGCTAATACAAAATACACTACTACAAAGTCTCAGTCTGACAGTCTGTTGAGTTGATAACAAAAAATATATAACTATTTTCCATATTTTGATTGCAGTAAATGCCATATTTTTAATTTTCCCCATCGTAAGTCAATGCAACTCTAATTTGCATTTGAATTTGAAAAACAAAAGAGCTGATTTTCATAAAAGAAAAACACAAATTTTCACTTCCCCAGATCAAGGATACTGAAGCTAAAATCTGAGCCCAATCGACCTAGTGGCTTCAGAAGAGAGAATTTTTTAAGGCATTTTTTTTTTTCCTTCTTTCGCTTTATGGCTTCCATGACAATCGCAATAATAAAAAGTGAAGTGGACCGAAATATATATATAGCTGATAGAAGACTTCTCAAGGAACATTTGTATAAAAGTTTTGTCAACATATCTGCAATGGCTTGGCAGTAAATGCCATTTTTCAATTTTCCCCATTATAAGTCTATAGGAACTCTAAGTTGCCATAACAACCAAACTAAAGAGCAGATTTTCATAGAAAACACAAACTTTCAATCCCCGAGCCCAAGGATACTATAAATGAAATCTGGGCCTTATTGGCCCAGTGGTTTCAGAGTATATAATTTTTAAGCCTTTCTTTTCCTTTTTGATTGCATTTTGGTTTCCATGGCAACCAATAAAAGGGGCAGTGGACCAAAAAACATATAGCTGATAGAAGACTTCTCAAGGAACATTTCTATAAAAGTTTTGTCAACATATCTGCAATGTCTTGGAAGAAAATGCCATTTTTCAATTTTTCCCATTGCAAGTCTATGGGAACTCTAAGTTGCCATAGCAACCAAACTAAAGGGCAGATTTTCATAAAAAACACAAACTTTCAATCCCCCAGCCCAAGGATGCTACAGATGAAAATTGGGCCCAATCGGCCTAGTAGTTTCAGAGGAGATGTTGTTTAAAAGTGTTGACAGACGACGACATACGACAGACGACATACGACGGACGACATACGACAGACGACATACGACGACGACGGACAACTGCCTATACTATAAGCTCCCCCGGAGCCTTCGGCTCTGGTGAGCTAAAAAGCAGTTGTTTCATTAGGTTATCTCATTATTTCTAAATACTGCAGCCCCGAGATAGGATCTAAACAAAGGTGCTTTAAGCAGCCTCTGGATAATTTCTTTAAACCTGTATAGGGCTTGTGGTGTCACTTTCCTTGTATTGTACGGAGAGGGCTGTTCATAAAGTGTAACGTACTTCAAATTCTAAAAAAAACATTTCATCCACTATTCTATTCTTGCTTTTCTAAATACTTCATCCCCAAAGCAGGATAAAACAAATTGCACTTTAAAAAGCCTCTGGGAAACCACTTTAGATGCCATTATGGTGTATAGGATTAAAGGGCCCTTTGAGACTAGACTGACTTTCAGTCTGTATAGAGCCGTCTCTAAGAGAGGAGGAAGAATAATACAAATAATAAAGGAACATCCCACAGACACCATCTTGCACCTGCTGCAAGCACAGCAGGTCATTACCGTATCTGAATCTCTCCATAGTCCTCCTATCAGTGGTAAAATCGCCTAAACGATTCACAAATGGTGATAAAATGTGGGTTGGTGTGCATATAGTTTGTCAGACAACTGGAAAAAGGTAGAGGGGACATAATTTTGGAAAAATGTCAAATCGCTTAACAATACTCAATTTCTTTTTCTGGTTTCCCGTCGACTATTGCAATAAAGAGAATGGCAAGACAATGAATGGGGTTCCAAGCTTGTACGTTGTATTTTTACCATTTTATTCAAGCTAACAAAATCGAAAGTAGGTCATTTGAGTTGCCAATTTAAATGACCCAGATAGTCTTCTAAACCTTTTTATGTGAAACTCAAGGGTATTTAATCAGTTTAAAGCCGGCTTATCACGGGCATTTGCAATGGCGATACTATAGTGAAAAGCTTGCAGCTATACCTCACGATAAAATATTTCATGCCGATAGGGCTATGGGGCCTTTAAGCAACGGCAGCACGTTTTGAATTGTTTTTAATTTTGACAAAATTCGAATACGCACATTTCATTTGCAAATACGCAGCTGTGCCCTTGGTAACTGAATGTGAAAAAGACAAAGTAATCTGACAGCCTTGAAAAAGAAAATGGCAGTACTAGTAATCATATTCAATGGTAAATGCAATCAGCAAAACTAGTCATTCCGACTACCGAATGAACGTGTGACGTAATTAGTGATATCATCTCTGCAAATATGCAGAAAGGCACTACGTTCTTTCATATTTTTCGTGTTATAGACAGAGGAGACCGGGCAGCTCAATGTGTTAAGTACCGGCCTCCCAAGCTATTGATCCGGGTTTGATTCCGCCTGGAGGGGGAATCTTTTCAGCCTCGATCGGGGTTCCAATAGCACAAAGTCTTTTATTATCATCCTCACATCGTCCATATATGACTGCAATACTGTTGAAAAGACGAAAAGTCGTGAGCCATCTTTCCACCCATCCATCCATCCATTTTAGACAGAGACAAACACAATCATACTGTACATGTATATGTAAACATTTACACAGCCGGCCACCGGTACATGTATAATGCATCTCTGCAGCCTGCTCTGGACTTTCAAAACATACTCGACTGAGTAACCAACATCTGTATAGCGTATGTGCAAACAGCTTAGGGCTCTTAAAGCACAACATGGAAAATCAGGCTAAGCTAAGTCTTTTCTGGTCGGACTAGGCCGTATACATGTTCTATATCGACAGTCAGTCAAACGGAACTTTATGTGCAGATTTTATATGTCGGAAAACTCCCTGCCATCAAAATTCGAATTTCTAATATACAAATATATCTCCCCAATAAACAGCTTCTAACGTGCTATCGTTTCCCTGTCGTAGTTAAGGTTCGTTCGTTACCGTACCGTATCTTATGTCGGAAATCCCTATTAGGTAAGGCTTATGTCATAATATGTAAATATGTAATTTGAATCTCCTTACAGCCATAATGCTAAGAAAATATTATATCTATATTGAGACGTCTCCAAGAGAGAGAGAGAGGAAAACCCTCTCCCTCCAACACACACTCACACGGGGTCGGGTTGGGTGACGGTGCTTGGTAACTTTCGGTGTCGGCGCGTCCTTCTAGTTTTAGCAAGAGCATGGTTCGTCCGCCTGTACGGAGAGATAATTCACGAAATTTAGCGAGTGTATTATCGACAATGTACAGTCGGACGAACCGCGTTCTATCTCACTTATAGCACGACGCCCAGTGTAGACATTGCATGTTACGGGGTATCTCATGCTAAAGATTTGGGTATCTGAGGTTCGTACTAAAAATTTGGATAATAATAGGACATGGGCTGGCTGTGCTTGCAGCAGGTATGGGATGGGCTTCGGATATTATTTTAGTTGCGTCTGTCCTACCATCCTTTCCTTCTCCCTCTCTCTTGGATATAGACTGATATACTGTCTCAAATATCAGTTAACCTCCTCCCCCTCCGCCCCCGAAAAAAACTTAAACAACTTCCTCCGAAACCTGTCGAAAATAAGTCGAAATTTTAACTTGATTGATATCCTTCAATATAAATTTTGATAAGGAAACATTGACATTATTTACACATTTTAGCAGAAAGCTATCTATAAAAATCAAGAACTACAAAGAGGCGTAACTCCTCAAAAGCCTTATGGGGCCCCAGTTTTTGAGGCTAAATTGTCTCAAGTCAACATACATGTATGTTCCAAATGTCATTGTGATCCGACGAATGCTGTAAAAGTTGTAATCTAAAACGCGGACTGCAGACTGGAGGAAATCGAAAACCAAATTACATGTACCAAACCAAACTCCTTTTGCGATGGTGGTGGTGTGATTGTGGGAAGGGGTGGGATTGGTGTATTCGAATGATAAAAAATCTCTGACAGTACCAGGCTTTAACATGCACATTTTTATATCCATTTCAAAAAACAGGGTGCTCATCATAAACGTTCTACATCGACCTTGGCTACATAACCCCAGCTGATCTATAATCAAGTACTGCTACATATCATTAGTTTCAAACAGACAGAAGAAGAAGAAATTATTTTAATACAAAAATGGCTACGTTCTATTTTTTATTTATTTTTTTCTAGTCCTATCAGGATCAAAGGCAACTGTATGCAAGTATCATACACCTAATACTAGAAGAATTTCACTTATGGTTACCAAAATTTGAGCAATTAAAAGCCTTCGATGAAAATATGTTACCCGAAAGTTCAATGGACGTAACCAAAGACTTGTGTAAAGATGGACTGACAGAGCAACCGAAAACTATATAAACCCCAAAGCAGACATCATATATTGGGGGTATAATAATATAGAAAGTACGAATAATAAAAACGCCCATAACAATTATTTATTGTACTATCGAAGTCTGTCCATTACAAGCGACAACATTGTCTCCGTGTCGTCACCGTGTCATTATATATGCCAAGGTTGGATAAAATCCGTAATAGAAAAAAAATTAAGAAAGCGTACACAGCGTTTGTATAAGAGGGGTGGGGGGAGGGGCTTTGGAGGGGGTTAGGGGTGGGGTGGCGGGTCTGCGCAGAATATCAAAATAATTAAATTTGGAAGTACTGCCACGAGGTAGGATTCAAAGAATAAATACGTGATACGAAAATAGGAATTCGATTAAAGTTTCAGCAAAAACTGGAAAAAGACGGTATCGAACCCATGGCCGATGTTTAACAGGCATGTAGCTTAACCACTACACTACATACGCTTCTGCAAACCGAGGAACGTAAACCGGACGGACGCTCAGACGTCAAGCGGAAATTCATAGTTCCTGCGGTATATTTAACAAATCATACAGTTAGTACGATCTAATTCTACTCTGTTTCTAAGTCAAACATGTCTCAAATTTGACATCATTACAGTTTATACGTTTCTGGGTCTACGATGTATTTTATATGATATGAGTCTAACTGAAGTGTAGCTGGAGTCTCCTCCACAAAGTCGAGGTGGAGTGGAGAACGTGAATACCAAATCTATACTTGAACTTCACTCACTCGAGGCGCCCTCGAGCGTCACTTCAACCGACCTTATTGGAGTTCGAGTCGAGGTGGAGTTTGAGTTTAGTTTGTGAACATGGCCCATATTCACAAACTGAACTCAAACTCCACCTCGACTCGAACTTACCGGATAAGTAACTACATGTATAATTACCTAACGGTCCAAGATTATCTCGAGGTGAGGTCGAGTCGTACTCACAGACATGAGTGTAGCTAGAGTCACCTCCAATAAGTAAGGTTTGGTCGAGGGACGGTGAAGCTCCCTCGACGGCGACTCGCGTTAAGTTTTGTTAATATTTCAGTTTTCATGGCTATGCTCTGACAATTCGAAGCAGCACGACTACCTAAAATGTTGTAATAGGCCAGAGGACTTCTGCGTAATACACTATCAACATATATTTCTCTCTCTCTCTCTTTTTTTTTTTTTTTTTTTTTTTTTTTTTTGTTTGTGACAAATTCATACTTATCAGTAAGGGTGCTGCGTTTCACAGACAGACACGGTTTTGGCTTATGTCATACGTAATTTGAATCTCCTGACAGCCATAATGCTAAGAAAATATTAAGTCTATATTGAGACGTCTCCATGAGAGTGAGAGAGAGAGAGAACCCTCCCACACACACGCGGGATCGGGTCGGGTGACGGTGCTTGGTAACTTTCAGTGTCGGCGCGTCCTAGTGTTAGCAAGAACATGATTCGTCCACCTGTACGGAGAGATAATTCACGAACTTTAGAGAGTGTCATATTTTAATAACCATGTACAGTCGGACAAACCGCGTTCTGTTTCACTTATAGCACGACACCCAATGTAGGCATTGCACGTTACGGGGTATCTCATGCTAAAGATTGGGTATCTGAGGGTCATACTATAAATTTGGATAATAATAGGACATGGGCCGGCTGTGCTTGCAGCAGGTGTGGGATGAGGTTTTTTTTTACTTGTGTCTGTCCTATCTTCCTTTCCTTCTCCCTCTCTCTGTGAGGCCGAGCTCGATATATACTGAAATACTGTCTTAAATATCCGTTAACCCCCCCCCCCCCCCCACACACACACACACACACTCCCCCTCTCCCCCCAAAAAACTGAAACAATTTTCCCCAAACCTGTCAAAAATAATTGATATCCTTCAATATAATTTTTAATAAGGAAAATCTGACATAATTTACACATTTTAGGAGAAAGCTACAGTATCTATAAAAACCAAGAACTTCAAAGAGGGGGGTCGGGGGCATGCTGCCCCGGAAATTTTTTGAAAAATTGGTGCGATTTCGTGCATTCTAGGTTGTTTTTGAACAGTAATTTCGTTTCTTTTTGGAGACATTTTCTTAGTATTTTATCCTTTGATTTTTGTAAACGGGTACACTCAAGACATTTGATACAAAATCTCGTTCTCAATACTTTTTTTGTTAGAATGGGAATTACAAACATGCCAACTTTATTGAAGAAAAAGAACACCGTTCCCTTACTTACATCACGTATGAAACAGACACTGTACACACTTCATATTTAACATGTACTTTGACCAAAACATATTCCGCGACTTCATCGGGAATTTGTGATCAGTGTTTGAAGTTCTAGCAGGTAAGATCCAAGCTAATTTTGAAAACTATAAGCATTTAATTGTTTGGTGAACTAAATGTTATCGGCACACACAAATTGCGAAGACATCAATAACAAGCAAAAGAGAGGAACACAACATAACTAACGCATAACTAACGCATAGGAACGGTCAGTAAACTACTGGGGGCTTTAAGCCGTCCAATGACGTTTGTCAGCCAATTTCTCCCTGAAGAATGACTTTTAAATTTTAACAAATTAATGAAGATTTGTCGGCTGTATATACATAAACTACAATTTCTGTAAACAGACGGAAGGTTTGTGGGCTGTATATACATAAACTGTAAAGTAATGCTGTAAACTGAGGTATGTCGAATGTGTTCACATCAACTACAAATTTTGCTAAAAGAAGGAAGGATTATGGGCTCTACATATACCCACACGGTCAGGGTATTAACAACTGGCTATTCTTATATATGAGCCGCGATACGACAAAACCAACAAAGTGGTTGTGCGCGCAGCGCAGATTCCGATTAGCCTGGCATCAGCCCAGTTGGACCAGACTCTTCGTTAAGTGCTCAAATGGTAGCTAAGGGTCTAAGCTACCTTCATGCGGACAGCGAAGACTCTGATCAGACTGGGCGGATGCTCAGGCTGATCTGAGCGCGCTGGGCGCACAACCACTTTGTTGGTTTTCTCGCGTCGCGGCTCAATTATGTTTGCGAAAGCTACCAGTGTTTTTTTTTTCTGCAAAACTGCAATTCATTTGCTGACTTAACTGAATTTTGATTGGTCATTATATGTACATGCTCGAATCAGAACTGAAAATTGTGAACCCTTCTGTCATGATATATCATGCAGAAAAGTTTTTCATCTTTTTGGTAGCACCTGCGGTGATAAAACACAGTGGTTATTGACTAGATAGCAATAAAGTAACTAAAGTAAAGTAAAGTATTGACTAGATAGCAGTAGTATAGAGGTTTCTTTAGCCTCAACCCTGTCCAGCTCCACGACACTTGTGTCAACATGAATGACGTAATTACGGTTCAAGTGTCACCTGGAGGCCATCGACTTTTGTGTCAACATGGATGACGTAATTACGGATCACGTGTCACATGGGGGCCATCTTCTACGCCAAAGATAACTAAACCTGTCTGGGATGGTCGGGTGGTGCCATTGTGCTGCGTGTAACTTTCAGTGTCGGGGCGTCCTACTGATTTGGATAATAGTAGGGCAAGGGTCTACCGTGTTTGCAGTACGTGTGGGTCGGGATGGTTTGGACATTTTTTATCCCTCACTCTGGGAGACGGACCGATATAGACCGAAAAACTGTCTCAAAGGTTAAACCCATAACAATCAATCAATCAGCTAAACCTAACTAATAAAAGTCTTGTGACCCGATAAAATAGCAACGAGAAATGAAACTTATTGTATTCTCGGTAAAGATTGTCGTAGATTTTACGGTAGAATACCTGGCAGCCATCTGAGAGTAGAATAAGACATGTATTCTTTTGGTCATATAGCCCTTCAACACTACAAAGATGTTTTCGAGAGCGGTCAATTAAGACAACACTACCATATCGTGATTGCAAAAACGTATTCTAACAAGCAAACGCCCGTAAAAATAACGGGAAAAGGAATGGCGGCTGGTTGCCAGGTATTCTAACCTAGAATCTACGGATTTGTTTTACAGTGTAGGTAATATATCTTTAGCACCTTAAAAATCTGCACTTTCTCAAGTAGTTCTTTCTGTATAAAACAACGACCAACTGATAAAGTAAATATTTTATTTGAAATGTCACAAATACACGTTACCCTGCAATTTGGTAAGTCTTTCTATGCCGCGTTTCGATCACATTTACTCCCATGATGCTTACAGGGAATCGTATTGTGGTATAATATTCAGTTCCTCAATGTGAACTGATATCAATCCCATCAAAAAGCACAAGGTACGAGACCATGCAGGTCCGTGTTCTTCTTCAAAGGGTTTTAACGCATAGGACAGCTCGTGCAAAAATGTCCCTGCAAATTTCATCTCAGTAACACCAAAGGTGGACACAGTAATGGTGTGCGCCGCCTTCATCATATTTAGTATAACCATATACTGGTCTATTGTCTACTGTAATTCCGTAGTGTCTGACTACAATGTCCAAAAAATTGAATAGCACCTTTCTATCACACAGCGTCGCCATCAAAAATCCAAGGATCTGAACAAATGTTGACTATGTTCTAAGCACGTTAATTATCAGGACTGACCCAGGGGATGTGTGCCACTCAGTTATCAAGGCTTCATACACATAAGGCAAATGTCAGTGAGGGGAGTTTACATATCTTTCATGTTAAAGTCTCCATAGTCCTATCAGTGGTAAAAACGCCTAAACTCAAATCATTGCAAAAAGATGTTCAACTTTCACCCTTGGTAATAAAATGTGGGTTGATGTGCATATATTGAATCACATAACTGGCAAAAAGTATATAAACAAGTTTTCGAAAAGTAACAATTGCTCCGCAAATACAATTTTTCTGTCCTGGTTTCTCGTCTAGCTATACTATATGAACATAGGCGGGATAGTGATTGGGCCTCCACACCTGTACATTGTATTTTTACCATTTTATTCAACATCGTGAACTCTGAAGTAAGTCTGCCAACTAAAATGACCCAAATAAGTTTTTTTTTTCAAACCATTTTATGTGAAATTCAAGGATGTTTTATTTACAATGACGAAACTGTAGTGAGAAGCTTATAGCGATATCTCCTGATAAAAAATTTCATGCTCATAGAGCAATAAAAGCTTATATACTTTGTCTTGATACACATTTCGTTTTAAAATACGCTATGACAAGTTTGTTCTGGACCCGGTTGTATCAAACCGGCATTAAACTAATGACAAATTAACCGATAATCTATCATTAAAGTCCTAACGACAAATTAGTTAATGACGGCATTAAGTCCGGTTGTATCAAACGTTCATTAAACCGTCATAAGTTAATGATGCGCTAATGACGAGTTTGTCATTAAAGCTGACGTCATCGGAACATCATAACGTGACGTTATTAAGACTGCGTGCTATTTAATTGGATTTTCGCGCACTGGTTAAGCAATTAAAACATTTTCTCACCAGTATTATCTAGTTATTCTTGAGTGCTGATTTTTTTTTCTGCAATTGTTCGCACCGCAGATTTAACAACATTTAATATTGGTTAAAATGTTTAACAAATAGAAAAGAATAATTATAAATAAATAGAAAATAAAATAAATAAAAAAGTATCTCCCAATTTCATCGCAACGTTCTCCCTTCCTCGAAACGATCAAATCAAATCAGAAACAGTTGCAGAATAAATAAGTTTGTTGGTGGGTTGTTTGGGGTTAAACGGCTCTTTGGGACCGTATTTCAGTCTATATCGAGCAAGCACAGTTGGCCCTTGCCCTACTCTTATCCAAATGTGTAGGGCGCCCCAGCACTGAAAGTTACCCAGCACCATCGCCTGACCCGACCTCCCCTAAAATAAATAAATAAGTAGAATTCAGGTATATTACATTTAGGTGAATGGGTACACCTTCAGGGGAAGCAACATAAACATCCCCAATCAGCCTGTCGCCGCTCCAAACCGGGACCAACTCCCAAAGGAAAGAGCGAAAAACAAAAACTGCTTTACTCTAAAGGCCCCTTCCAAAAGGGCCATGCCAGCCGAGGAAAAAAGGAAGTCAAAAGTTGCCTCCCCTGCTAGTGATCACTCGGTTCTATTTATGACGTAACAGATTTACGTCATATGAATTAGGTGATCTAAATGACAGCATACCAGTAATTTATTTACGGTTTTAAGCAGAAGATCTAGATCTTTTTTTTTTTTTTTTTTTTGCTCGCCTGAACGAATGTACAGGAAGAGCTATTGCACTAACCCGGCGGCGGCGACGGCGTCGGCGTTAGCAAAATGTTTAAGTTTTACGTTAAAGTTTTTTTTATGTGATGGACAAGGCGCTGTCAGGCGAGCTATCCTGTACCGCGAACAGGTTGTGTTTTTCTTTTCATGGAGAGGGCAAAATATACCAGAAATACACACTGTAAATGGTAAATGATTCATCAGCAAATCTCGTTTTCATTCTTTTCATCGTCAAACCTGGCTTGGATTAATTTTTCATATTTTTTTCTATCATCGGATGCGGACTCTGAAATTGGAGGCTAGGGCTTGGCCTGCATGCTATACTTTAATAAAAGCACTTTATCGACAACAGAATAAATTTAACAAAATAGTTTATCTCGGGATAAGTAGACAAATCCATTGTCTTCTTCATGGGTAGGCCCGACCCCTGGTTTGGAAACTTGTTTCGGAAGAAAGAACGAATCTCTAGGGAATGTGACGATGCTATAGCAAACACTTTGATGTGCACTATTTTTATAAATAATATGAGCCGCGACACG
Source organism: Ctena decussata (assembly GCA_963989385.1). Lineage (NCBI taxonomy): Eukaryota > Metazoa > Mollusca > Bivalvia > Lucinida > Lucinidae > Ctena > Ctena decussata. The sequence continues at coordinate 81,362,469 of OZ022499.1, read as the reverse complement.
AGAAAACCAACAAAGTGGTTGTGCGCCCAGCGGAGACTCAGATCAGCCTGGGCATCCACCAAGACTGATCAGAGTCTTTGCTAAGCGCTTTAAGGGTAGCTAAGGGTCTAAGCTACCTCCATACGGACAGCGAATACTCTGATGCCCAGGCTGATCTGAGTCTGTGCTGGACGCATAACCACGGACAGTGAAGACTGTGATCAGACTTGGCGGATACCTAGGCTGATCTGAGTCTGCGCGGGGCGCACAACCACTTTATTTTTTTTTTTTTTTTTTTTTTGTTGTTGTTGTTGTTTTCGTGTCGCGACTCATATGTTCTTGTAATCAGATGTATTCAAATGTATTATTCCCCTTGTCTCTTCATGAAATGGTCGGTACAAATAGTAGTTTCGCGCCGCGAGTCATTGGATAGCACGTGATTTTTTTCTTATCCCATAAGATCTTTCAATACCAACCAGAACCGACTGGTGAGTCGCTTCAACATCGCCTGATGATTCTCAAGAGGGCACAACATACGTTTTACAGAAGAAGAAAAAAATCATCCTATACCGGTGTCAGCCGAAAATAGTCTAAAAATGCAATAGTTTTTTCTTTCTTTCTCTCTTTTTTTTTTTTTTTTGAATCTAGAAAAACTAGCCAAAGCGTTTCAAAAATTTGTCATATAGTGTTTTCATTTTTGTTAGTCACTAACAAAAATTAAAACGCTATGTGACAAATTTTTGAAACGCTATGACAAATTTTGAAACGGCCCCTATGGAAAAATACATGTAGATGTACAAAAATTAAAATGCAATGACAAATTTTTGAAACGCTATGACAATTTTTGAAACACTACGACAAATTTTTGAAACATCCCTATGGAAAACTACATGTAAAAGTACAAAAAGTTAAATGCTATGACAATTTTTGAAACGCTATGACAAATTTTGAAACGCTATGACAAATTTTTGAAACAGTCCCTATGGAAAACTACACGTAAAAGTACAAAAATTAAAATGTAATGAACAATTTTTGAAACGCTATGACAAGTTTCGAAACGCTACTTTGAAACGATCCCAATGGAAAACTACATGTAAAAGTACAAAAATTAAAATGCTATGACAAATATTTGAAATGCTCCGACAAATTCTGAAACGCTATGACAAATTTTTAAAACGATCCCAATGGAAAACTACATGTAAAAGTACAAAGATTAAAATGCTATGACAAGTTTTTGAAATGCTATGACAAATTATCAAATGCAATGACAAATTTTTCAAATGGTCCCTTTAGAAAACTACATGCAAAAGTACAAAAATTAAAACGCTATGACAAATTTTTGAAACGCAATGACAAATTTTTGAAACGCTATGACAAATTTTTGAAACACACAAGTCTAATAATCATAAGGAACTGTGCCATAATTGTCAAGTCGTCTACGTTTTGTATACACCATTTGATATGAATTTTGTTCTTCCTGGTTGTACAGTTTTCGTTTTCTTTGGTCTCTCGTTATTTTACTAGGATTTGTCACAACAAAAGTTTTACAGGCCTCTGTGCTGGTCACAACATCTTTTACACTTTCAAAATTTATCAGTTCACTGTTGGTAAAGTGCAATGTAAATCCTCTCACTTTGCATGTTTCCTTATTTTATTGGTCTTGTAGGCATAGTTTTTAGGGCCTGCTGACACAAACTCAACAATGTGCTCTCCTGCTCCCAGTTCATCTGTCAGCTCTCCTAAGTAATCTCCTAGCGGGGGACATACTGGCCGGGTCTGCATATATAGATAAAACTATCCGTATCGTAGTAAAGGACTCTCCTGTTTAGTCGTTCTAGCACACTATACAGTTTCAGCCTTGCCCATCAGGTGGTGAAGGTGGCCAAATAGATGTTTGTTTTGTTGTCCACTGGTAGACATTTTTTTTTGTACACCCAGTCCATTTGTATCATGTCATCGGCAATAATGTGAAAGTTTTGCGGTTGTTTCATGGAATCACTAAACACTTAGAAAAATCTGCTTTCTTCCGTTTCGTGGAAGAACTCTGTCTGCCGCATATTCAAGCGTTGGCCAAATTTACCCCAGAAACTGTCGAGGTATAGCTTGGCTAAAGCTCTCATCCTCGGATTCTTCTGTTTATTGTATCTATCGAGCAAAACGCCCTCCATCTTAAAGTATTCTTCTATATACTTTTCGATATCCTGACTAGTTTGGATCCAGTCTGGTGGTCCGCTGGCTTCTTGTTTGTACTTCAAAAAGGTGTTGATATAAGGAGCGAATAATCCTCCCTCTCCGGTACTGGAATCATACTTGGTCGTTTCGCTCCAATGGTACACCTCGTATATCTTGAGGACTTTGTATCCTAGGCGCATGGCGGTCTGTTAATCAGGAGTACACCAGACGCCGACAAGTTCTCGTTTTCCCTCCGTGCACATGCAGTTCTCTTGACTTTCTCTGTCAGCGCATGTTCTGCATAAGGGAAACTTTAACTTACCGTTGGAGCGATAGGGAAGAACGGGGTGGTAGAGTCCTCTAGGCGGTAAAACTTTTGCTTTGGCGATTCCAAAATACTCGCCAATGTCTTTGATGTCAGATGTGATGATGTCCGGATGGCCTATAGGGTGCTCACATTTTTTGTTGACCCCCCCGGGTAGAGACTCCTAAAATCAACGTATCTGATCTGTTCATTGTCTGACACTTTATAGTACAGTTGACTGCCATTGGTACGTCCACCGAAAAACTTTCTCTCGGGTTCAGTCGCTCGGAAATGTCTCGTGTTTGGATGAATGTTTTAAGTTCGGGGTTTGTTTGTACTGTTTTTTAAATTCGTTTTCCCAGATAGAGACATAGTTCATGCCTAGCCACTCTATGTAGGCTATGTAGGCTATGTAGGCTTTCTTTTTCATGGTCAGCGCGTATAATTCTGACTTGGACTGGTCTGTTAAAGGATGTTTAGTTTCATCTCTGTCAGCGGGGAAACATTCCGGGCAAGAATGAAACACAAAGCCCTGGTACTCGAACGCTGTGTTGGTCTCTTGGCAGTAACCGTCTAATTTGTATCGGGTACCTGGTAAAGACTTTTCTCCCCGTTAAACACATGCTGAATAGTGACGTCTCTGACCGAGCTATCCACTCTAACCATTGAACAGACGCTTTACTGTAGTTTTCTTCATAATCCTTGAGGCGGTACTTTGGCTATGGGCGATTTGATAAACTCTTTCTCTGTGATTTTGGCTTCTAGTAACCTTTTTTTTTTTTGATCCATTGATTGTCCATCCATTCTTCCATATTCCCGTCTATGAATTTTGCCTTCTTCCACTCTTTTCTATGATTCAGCTTTACTTTCTATTCTTCTTCCAAATACTTTGATTTATATACCGATCCATATGGAAGCAATTGTGACGTAATCAAAGAGGTCTATGGACACGGGTTTCATTTCTCTATTCCCTTTTCTGGTAGTAACCAGATCTTCAGTCCTTGTGGAAGATATCAATAATTCTCGAAACTTTAGACAGGCCTGTCGAAGGATGTCTACGTCACTGCAACATGTCCAAATATCTTGCATTCATAACCTTCCCCTGCATTGAAACAATGACGCCAGATTACGTCATATAGCCTTTATCGAATATCCCGAGGTGTCAAAAATGCCTGTCTATTAACATCCCCCTGTATAAAAACAATGACGTCACATTAACGCCATATTAACTTTGAAATGCCTGTCCAGATATCTCGCATTCATAACCTTCCCCTGTACTGAAACAATGACGCCACATAACGTCATATAGACTTTATCAAATAGCTCGAGGTTGTTAAAAATACCTGCCCATTAAAGGTAGGTTCCTGTACTTTGGAATGCTTCATAATTTTGATGATTTTTTATCCAAGTTTTATCCAAGTTGTTGGAAAGCACTTATAAAAAGGGAATGAATAAGTTTCAATAAAAAGTGTAAATAAAAAAATATCAGAAAAGTTGTTTTGCAAGGGATTTCCTAACTCTGCTTCGCACACCAGTTAGCTCTATTTTTAGTTCGCACCAAAAATAGATAACGTGTCTTACATCATGCTGCATTGCTATTTGGGATAGTTTTAACCCATCCCCCATGCCAGGACCTCTAGGAGAGCTCACCATGCAAGAGAAAATTGACCTTTGGAGAATGACATCAGAAATCGCGCACTTATAGACATATAACATATTTATTTTTAGAACTGGAATTCCAAAGAAAGAAAATAAACCAAAGGGATAAAGACTTTTTACTACAACATCTGGCGATTTTCTCAGTAGCAACAGATTCAGAAAATTAAGAGAATTCAATACTACCCAGAAAAAGACGAAATTATTTTGTGAACATAATTGCTATCGCTAGTCCAGGAACCTACCTTTAAGGGTTCATCACACCACCAAGTGGGTGGGGAATGGTCTGAAATCAGACTTTGAATTTTTTTTTAATATACTTGTGAAATATGAAGTTTTGCTTATACCAGAAGTAATTTCTTAGTGTTAGCAATATATATTGAGAGTAACTTTAAACATAACATTTAAAATGAGAAATTAGAGGAAAAATACGAGGTGGCCAGGACTTCCATTAGACCTCATAAACCAGAGATAATGGCATAAAACTATTTCGGCACGTTGAAAGCGTCAAGCATGAACTACAATCTCCGAGAGTTGCAAAGCCTGTAAATGTCTACTTTTTAAGAACCCCCTTCAATGTTGGCCTCGTGTATCATGAAGTCAATCAGGTCGCCATTTTTTCATTCATAAAAGTGTAAACAAAAACTTTCAGTACCCTTTCTCAACAAAGCAAGTATTGCACACTGCATGACTGTATCAGTTAAAAGCCACTACTATTCTAAATGCAAACATGTGCATGATATGGACGATCAATGCACAGATGTCGACATTGCAGCAGTACAATCTGCAAGGTCTCAGATAGGTTTCTGTCTTGTTTACATTGCACTCAAGAACACACGAACCGCTTAACAATTTATTCTTGCGCATTTCGCGGGGTTGGTAAAAACCCGAACCAGATACAAAAATCCGGAACTAATTTCCCAGTACCAACCTCACAACAATATGGTTTGCATTAATTTAACAGTCTAAGTCTATCTTATTCATTGTCATGTCACAGTACCCGGTCTTTGAATCCTGTCTCCGTGTCAAAGAAAAAAAATGAGACAATATCAATAATGAAAATTGTGATCCAGTAGAAACATGTTCAAAGGTCCCAGAAATTGGGCCAGAATTAAGCATAAATTCACAATATACTATCCAAATACGTTCGACATTCCCGAATTTATATTAAGGAAAAAGCTGTAGGATCATATTGTCATAACACTGGGTGATTTTCCGTTTAGATTTACTAATGGAACTGTGGTACCGGAATCGGGTCCCGGCTTTTGATTTGCAATCTGGGTTTTTAGAATGCTGCACGGGAGACTAATCTTGCTATCCTGAGTAACTCTTCGAGAAAAATTCCGACGATTAAAAAGGTATAAAACGCTACTAAATATAGTTAATTACTACAGCGCTTATGCAGTCGCCGATCGGTCGCCGATCAGTCGCCGTCTCACCAGTGGTCAGTCGCCGATAAGTCGCCGATCGGTCGCCGATCAGTCGCCGAACAGTCGCCGACCGGTCGCCGATCGGTCGCCGATCAGTTTCATCAACACTTTGGTTCTGAAATGCTGCAACCTTGCTGCGACCTATCGGCGATCTGTCGGCGACTGTTCGGCGACTGATCGGCGACCGATCGGCGACTTATCGGCGACTGACCACTGGTGAGACGGCGACTGATCGGCGACCGATCGGCGACTGGTCGCCGACAGGTTGCAGCGTGCCCCGATAGATCGCCGAACCATCGGCGACAGGTCGCCGACTGGTCGCCGACAGGTTGCAGCGTGCGCCAATAGATCAAGGTTTGCAGTGCATTATTTTATTACATAGGCTCAAAGTGCTCGCATCATGGTACATAGAGGACCCCCCCGCCCCCCCCCCCCCCCCCCCCCCCCCCCCCCCAAAAAAAAAGAAGAAACATCGTCGACAAAACAGACAGCAGAAATGACTCCCGACGTTCGGACGCCTGCTTCAGATGAGGAATCTCAACAGTCAAAGGAGGAATCTCAATAAACTGCTGCCTTTTTGAAACCAATGTCTTATCCAGTTCTGTGTTCTCCTCCTCCGTCTTAATCGCCTGTACACCATCATAGACAAAAGAGGTGCATGCCGGTTGTTTCGTTGCAAGCAATGAACTGAATCTGTAGCTGTGTTATTTTGACAACTTTCACTGAAATGATTTCATTCTTGTCACCACATTTCCATTATTTTTTTTATCGCAGAACGGTCGCCAATCAGTCTCCGACCAGTCGCCGTTCATTTGAAACCAGTCGCCGAAGAGTCGCCGATTGGTCGCCGACTTGTCGCCGATCATTCTGAACTAGTTCCAATCCTGTCGCCGATCCTACGGCGACCAGTTGCAGTGAGGTCGCCGATCGATCGCCGACTACATGCGAAAGCTGTCGCCGACTGTTCGGCGACTGATCGGCGACTACATTTGAAGAGGAAAAGAAGTTGCAATGGTCGCAGAGGTCGCAGGTCAGTCGCAGACAAAATCAGTCGCAAAGCGGTCGCATCGCAGTTGCAAGCTCTGTGGGACCGAGGCTTAAGGTAAATATACGATTTTATGGCGATTTCGCAAAGAAAAAAAAGACGTTACACCGTCTAACGTCTAAAAACGTCACAAAATTACGTCAGTAATGCCACTGACGTCAGCAATTAGACTCACGCGCTCCGAGACAGTGAATTGTTGCAGAATAAAACACGGAAACTTTCCATTGCTTCTACAGGCGCGCTGTGTTAGAATTAATAGTAATGTACATAATGATGCTTATTTTACCTGTTCGTAATCGGACACCGTGAATTAATTTACGGAGGTGAACGGAATATTCATGAGTTACGAACAATAAAATCACATTTTAGCCGAACAAGCACGGGTGTGTGTGTGTGTGTGGGGGGGGGGGGGGGGGGGGGGGGGGGTCACTTGGCCGCTGAAAGGGTATAGATGTGCCGCTGAAACTTTGAAAACCCACCCTATTCATGGATAACACAAATGACAAAATATAAACCTATTCATGTATTCACTATCAAAATTAAATCCTATTCATGTATTTAAGAAGGAATTATTCAGTGGCTTTGTGGAAGCCAAATTTCTGTGAAAAAAAAGTCTTAATCTTCACTATATCTTCATATAATTATAATGTTTTTGCTTGTTGTATTAGGACAAATATGTTATCTTTGTGATGGAACATGTGAGAAAATAATACTGGAAACTGGATGATTCTGAAAGGGGATTTTCATTATTACTTGGTGGGAGTGGGTGGGGGAGAGGAACGTGGCATGGGATTTTTAATCATCTATGCACAAATTCTTATTGTTTTTGATAACATAGTCACTGTATTTAGCTGTAAAATGAATTGCAAATAAAGCAGCGACTGGCACAGAATGGAATCAAAATGCTCACATGGCAAATTTCATAATTACGCGAAATCTGAGCGTCTACAACGTTTACTTTCTCTAGACGATTTAACGGGTCAGTGACAGACATAACTGTAACATCTCAAAGACCTGTGACCTCTTGTATTGTGTACACATGACAATATAACGGTAGACAGATGTAATCAGTAGCCGGAAGTGTCAATCAATTTCTGCGCTTGAAAATATGTTTAGCTGCTTCGACTAGCTAACAAATTCGGATCTGCTACCTTTATTAGATTAATTTGTTGAAAATCAAACCCATAAATTTTTGTCGATGGTGGATGAATCACGATTTTACGCCCTTTTTAACATAATTTCAGCAATATCAGGACGATGGGTTGGTGATAATGAAAGGCTTTTTTATGACTGAAAAGATACCCACTTCCAACGCGTCTCGAGCCCGGGATTTATGTACGAATGCAGAGTCTAATCCCAGACTGGGCAGCTTGCTAATTTCCCATCGTCCGTTTTACCGACGCGCAAAAGGGCGTTAGAGCATATGTGGGCTTTGGTGACTCAGACCAACCTGTGTTTTGTGCACAACAGCTAAAGCATTACTGTTAGCCTGACGACTCTCACGTGTGTTACCTGGGTGGTTGGGTGGTGCGATGGTGCTGGGTATAACTTCCAATTCCGTGGCGTCCTACTGATTTGGATAATGGTGGGGCAAGGGCCTACTGTGCTTGCAGTAGGTGCAGGTGGGGCTGTTTGGACATTTTTCTCGAGCTATCACACCTCTCTTCTTTCTCCCTCTCTTTGGGAGACGGCCCGATATAGACTGAAATACTGTCACAAAGGCCCGTTAAACTCAAAACAACCAACCAACGTGTGTTACCAGAGTTACAGACTTTTGGACTGCACAGTTTTCTAGTGATTTGTGTGTCACGCCGTAGTCCATTTGTTAAAGCGCATAGCTATTGCACAGAAAGTCGCGGCTTCGAAACCCGGCCCGGCCAACGATTGAAAAAATTTGTCAACCCAGAGTAAAACATTAACCTCTTGATGCATGACTGCATGCAGCTGAGCTGATGACTTCGACTATGGACAAGACACTCATTTAAGGCAACTTACAGTTTTTATTTCATTTGAACAGCTCTTTCCCAAATAGGCGGTCATCAAAAACAAGAAAAACATTTATTTTTACCTATTTTCTACTATAAATCACAGAGAGAGAGAGAGAGAGAGAGAGAGAGAGAGAGAGAGCAAAGTTGGAAGCTTTACAGGTGACCATATTGATAGACCACAGACAAGCGGACCTAAGAACACGTAAAATTGAAGAACCGCCTTGGAACGGTCAGTAAATGTTCTTTGCACACAACAAAAGAACTAGACTTCACTGTAAAAAATTCGTGTTTAGCTACACCAAGCGCAGTGTTATGTTTTCTTTTAAACGGGTGTTACTTTCAATATTACACACTTTTGGGTGTAGTGTTACACAATCAAGAAATGATACCTTAAACCGTAATAAAAATTACACAAAGTTCGGTGTAAAATGCTTAAATCGGTGTTAGATGACACTCGGTGTTGAATTTCTAAAATCCGAGCGAAACGTTTCTGTGTTCGAGTGTAAGGTTTCCTTGACTATTTTTATAGAAACCTTACACTAGTTCGGTGCTTATCACTGTAAAAAATTCGTGTTTAGCTATACCAAGCGCAGTGTTATGTTTTCTTTTAAACGGGTGTTACTTTCACCATTACACACTTTTGGGTGTAGTGTTACACAATAAAGCAATGATACCTTAAACCGTAATAAATATTACACAAAGTTCGGTGTAAAATGCTTAAATCGGTGTTAGATGACACTCGGTGTTGAATTTCTAAAATCCGAGCGAAACGTTTCTGTGTTCGAGTGTATGGTTTCCTTGACTACTTTTATAGAAACGTTACACTAGTTCGGTGCTTATAATTAAAAATACACGTGTTTAGTTACGCCAAACGCAGCGTTATATTTTTATTAAACAGGTGTTAATTTCACCATCAGACACTGTTTGGTGTGGTGTTACACGATGAAGAAACGATACCTTAAACCGTAATGCACATTACCCAACGTACGGTGTAAAATGCGCAAATCAGTGTTAGGTGACACTGGGTGCTGAATTGATAAAATCCGAGCTTAACGGGGATGGTCGGGTGGTGCGATGGTGCTGTGTGTAACTTCCAGTGCCGGGCGTCCTACTGATTTGGATCATTGTAGGGCAAGGGCCTACTGTGCTTGCAGTAGGTGCGGGTGGGGGTTGTTTGGACATTTTTTCTCTCGCCTATCATTTCTCTTTTTCTCCCTCTCTCTGGGAGGCGGCCCGATATAAACTGAAAAACTGTCTCAAAGGACCGTTAAACCCCAAACAATAAAAAACCGAGCTTAACGTGTGTGTGTTCAAGTGTAACGTTTCCTTGACTATTTTTCATAGAAACGTTACACTAGTTCGGTGCTTACATTAAAAGTCTTCTGGTGTTACAAGTGCAAAATAAATAGTGTTAACACGGTGATGAACGATACTCCTAATATTGAAACATGTACCCCAGCTGTAGTGTAACCTATCTAAAGCAGTATGAAATAATTACACTTTTTAGCGTGTATATCGTAGTGTTATTGTCAAAATGCCCCAAACGCCGTGTAGCAATTATGTTTAAAGTTTTATTTGGCTTTTATTTGCACGATGGAGGAGGAACGAATATCGTAATTTGGGTACACATTATTCAAAAGCATTTTAAGTATAAAAAGTGACCCTGGGTATTAAAATGCTTAAGGCAGACCGTATTATAATACTTCTATTATATGTTATATTTCACGCAGATTTAGCAGTATTGCAACACGTTTGGATGCTTACTAGTGCCGACACCATGGCACATGTGGGCACTATTGCACTGGTCACAGATCTGGCATAGTTTTTTATTAATACTATATTTAGTTCATATCTCTTTCATTTTAGTTCTCTTGGTCTTTTTACCTTTAAATCTATGAGGCCCTCCCAGGGGTTTTGGGAAGCTGGGGAGAATGGCCATTTATTTTCAGGGAGCTGGGGAGCACTAGCAATTATTTTCAGGGAGCTAGGGAGCAAGCTCTTAGTATTGGGGAGCTGGGAGCACTGTTAGAATGCGATTTTCTGAATTGGTTTTGGCTTCTGGGAGGCTGCACCCCCAGACCCCCCATTTATACATATAAATAATACCATTTTAGTCGTCTTTATATGCCATTATGACTTCTGATGCTCATTCAGACTTGCCACTGCCAGCAAATGGGGTTCAATTCCTGCTAGAGGGGGAATGACTTCCAGACAGTTTTAGGGAGCAGGCTCGAATATTTCTAGGGAGCTGGGGAGCAGCCGAATTACTTTTAGGGATTTGGGGAGCAGTGGCAAAATACTTTTAGGGAGTACAAGAAAATATTTTAAGGGAGCCGGGAAGGTCTCATCTATCTAGTTAATTTCTTTTATTTTGCCTTCTTCCTGCTGTTAAACATACAGTGGTATTATGTTTTATCTTCTCCATTTGTCTTGTCATAGCGACACCTTTATTTTATTGTCAGAATCAGAATCAGATGACCCCAGCGAGGCGAAACTCGCAATCCGTTGCGGTCCATTCAATGGAGTATCGACTCGAACATACCGGAAATAAATAAATGACGTAACCAGCGTTAAAAATTGATTATCGCAGACGGCTTGTACTGAATAAATAAACCGACATATTATCATTATTAAACGGTAAGATTCACATTTTGATCATAAAAATAATGATCTATATGAGCGTAAACGAATACAACCGCAAAACGGCCCTGCCAGCTTGTAATAAATGTATTTGTAGCTTAGGAAGAGAAAAACTTATCTGAACAGAACAGAACTTATCCCCCACCCACCGATTACACTGTGAGTTAATTTTGGCTCACTGATCGGATTATTTGTGAGGGTGTCTCTTCAGTGAGTAGATATAACGCATCATACAACATGATAAATATAAATTAAAGGGATTTATTAAAAAACATGGATTTTCAAAGGAATTCTATACTATGCCTTTTAGAGCTTCATTAGAAAATAAAAACTTTGCATGTCCAAAAGAACTGTACAAAATGTTAAAGACAAAATGTATCTGATTTAAATTTATTAAGATCGAAATGCCGCAAGATACTCAGGAAATAGATCTAGTATCAAAAATCGCTGCAAAATCATTTATCGCACACCAAGTCATTTATAGCCCTATGATAGGGATTATGGTTGGGTAAAAGATAAAATAACCTTTCAGAAGCCTGGGGAATACAATACGACGACTGTGGTGGACAAATTTTTCGTAAAACAAAATGAAATGGAAAATATAATAAAAAGAAACAATTATATATAATACTAACAAAGGGTCTATTTATATCCCCGATATACGAAGTATGTCAGAGGGTATATAGTTGTTGTCATTCCGTCCGTTTGTTCATTCGTTTGTCCATCCGCTCGCCAACTTTACATCAAAGTTTTATGCTAAACCTTTTTTTATTGCTCATATCTCTGTAACTATATACACTTTTGATTCTTTTCATATTAATTTGGTTTATGATATCTCTATATAGCATTGCCTTCTATGTAGTTACTAGCTAAGCCACTGGGCCAGGCCCTAGGCTGGGGCCAAGGATCAGTAATTAGGACCTACAGTACACGCAACGTGAAGACTTGATCTGACACGCACTCGCGTGACACTTAAAATCGCGTGGAAGGGATTAAAATCCACGAGATTCTCTCGCAACTCTCACGCATTTCACACTAAACTTCCTCGCGTGTTTGAAAATCGCCACGTTCCACGCAAGAAAATTCCTCGCATCTCGCGTGAAATTCATAGAGTGATGTATGCGAGAAACTTTCTCGCATCACGCGTGGAATTTTGTCCAGGTAGGTACAATGTACATGTACAGTAAATGCAAGTTTCTATACATATACCTTTACGATTCGTAATGCATTTTTTTCGACGCTGATAACGGTTCAATTAATACATTGTAAGCGTGCGTGAATAACCTAATTGATCGCATCCTCAACGCAAGTATTGTTTGACCGTTACGAATTAAGGATGTGTTGATAAACAATCATGATCAGCGTAATTTTGTTGCAATTACGCAGCGAGTTAATTAGAGAGGCTTATGTTTGAAAGAATATTGTTAATTAGGTTACTTAGTAGCAAAATTCTAGAATGATGACACAGTCAAAAATTTTCGCTCAGCCGCCACCGATAATAGCCCAATCCATGTCAAAACAGTCACAAAGATCAAAGCGTTTCGATCAGCTTTTGAACTCAAAGCTATACCGCTAGTGGCACGTGCCATGTTTACTTATTAACCAATATAAACTTTCTGATGTAAGAGCTGTCAAGTTTCCATTAAAAGCGCACGCGACAACAACGACTTGATTAGCAAATGGGCTGTCTCAGAGGTGATTGACGTCCGCTTAACCACTCGCTGAAATATGCAAATTTGTAAACCTGTTGGTTTGACAGCTAAAAAAAAATACGTCACAGCTGCATCCTATTTTCAAGAAATATAGTAAATATGATTTTGCGTCGTGGATCAATAGTCAAAGTGTTTGGATTTTAAAAATGCATCAAAATGAATGAAAAATAAGAGGTGAGAAGTTTGTTTTTTATTCCGATCTCCGCGTTGCAAAATCACATTATCTATATGAAAAAAGAAACTGATTCTGCTGCGCAAAAAAATTCTCAAAGTATTCGGACTAATAAACATAATATATATGTATTCATATTTAGAGGTGACTGAACGCATTCAGGGCCTTTGCCGTAATAAAATGTGAAGACGGTAGCATTTGTTGAAATACGTAAACACAGCACGTTTATAGGTCAGTCTCGTGCCTTGACATCAAAGGACGCCGCTCAGAGCACAAAATGGTGAAAGGAATCTTATTCCATACGCTGATAGTAAATATGAGGATCAGCCTGCGCAGTATTGTATACTATGCGACAAACTGGTATGCTTTACGCGTCATAGCGTGAGCGGTTTATGCCGTCTATTTGTTCGGTTATTTCTGGAATGGCTGAAATTGCCGATCGTAATTTTTGCCGCTAAAAATTTTTTAGTCGGCGCCAAAAAAGACCAGTCGGTTGGAAACCGGAATCACAAATTTTTTAGGCCCAAAGTAAAAATATAAATGAATTACCTGTACAACATATAATGACCTGTGAAATTGATAGGAATCGTTAATCCTTTCCACTCGAAAACACGCGTCACGCGTGATTAAGTTTGACGCCGATGACTCACCTGAGCATACATGGAGTTAATCCTTTCTCTCGAAAGTTGCGTGTCTCGCGTGAAAAGAAATTGTTTTCTCGCGAGTTTAACGTCACGCATCTCGCGAGTGTCTCGCATCTCCCACGCATTTCACACGCAAAAACCCCACTAAACTTTCGTGGAAAAGATTAAAATTTCTCGCGAGAGCGTGTCAGATCAAGTCTCCACGTTGCGCGTACTGTAGGCATTTAATTCATTATGTCAAAGTTTTGCGTTAAACTTCTTGATTGCTTATATCTCTGTTACTGCATTAAAGATTTCTTCCATAGGTGGTTCATGATATCTCTGTAGCTTTACTTTTGATCTGGACTACCTAAGCTGCAGGGTCAGGCTCATGGGTGGGGCCTGGGGTCAGTAACTAGGACTTAGCCATTTGTTGTATAGTTTTGAGTTATAGCTCTAATATACCTGAATGGATCCTAATGATACATGACTAGGTTTATTTCATACTAGGTTACACATATGGATGCTGCTGCTGATATAAGGTCAAGGTCACAAACTTTTTTTGTACATGTATACATAACATTTGCATTGTAGTTTTGTGCTAAAGTATGCTTTCATTAGGCGGTGGCACTGGTCAGGGGTATACGTGAGGCCCTGCTCACTTGCTCTAGTTATAATATACATGAAGTTTCAGTAGGGACGAGGCTGTTTACTTTTCTTCGTTCATGTTGAAATTTTGTGTGTAGAATCATAGATTCTAGTTTAGCAGATTTTCACCAAAAATTGATTATAAATAAAATTTTCCTTTTTTTCGTAAAAGATCTGTGGGTGAAAATGTTACCACCCTTAAACCGATAGAGGATTACCAGAAAGCAGTTGTCACATGTAAAATTGATGTACAAGAATTGATTATAAATCAAAATTTTCTTTTTTTCGTGACAGATCTATGGTAGAAGATGTTACCACCCTTATAATGATAGAGGATTACCAGAAAACAGTTATTACATGAAAAAATTGATGTACATATTGTGTAATACACTTCAAGGAATATGTAATATTTGACATGGAAGTATAATAAAACAGTGTCTTACACTAAAGACTTATTTAAGACCTAAGGAGAAATCAGACCTACTCAACTACCACTGAAAGCTAGCAGAGTTCACGTAGTCTGCCAGAGTTTACAGGACCGAATCTGGTAAAACGATTACAGTGCACTCGAAAATTCTGAATATTTTTACCAGACCGAATGAATTTTTACCAGACATGTCAGGCGGTCAGACGGGGTTTTGTGAAGACTGAGCTAGTCAGAATGTGAAGTACGCTTTCTACTATTAAGTGTTTTACACTTATGTATCCTTAGAAAATCTCACTCAGTGCGAAGAGTCTAACATTTTGGATTTTTAGTGAGATGTGTCTCACATATGAGCCGCGACACGACAAAACCAACAATGTGGTTGTGCGCCCAGCGCAGACTCAGATCAGCCTGGACATCTGCTCAGTCTGGTCAGACTCTTTGCTAAGTGCTTAAATGATAGCTAAGGGACCGAGCTACCTCCATGCGGACAGCGAAGACTCTGATCAGACTGGGCGGATGCCCAGGCTGATCTGAGTCTGCACTGGGCCCACAACCACATTGTTGGTTTTCTCGTGTCGCGGCTCATATATTTAATTAAATTCGGGCTCATGCCCATAGATGAAATATTGTTATAAAAAGTGGATTTAAATTTTGTTATGCAGTTAGTGGTATAGTGGTTGGGATGCAGAATCGGACAGACAGCTCCATCCGGTTATGCATCCTTATAGCATAATATGGATACAAGGGACAGTAGGGATTGAAAGGATGTCAATAAGAATTTTATATGGGTATTATAATTTTTAACAAAGAGTGAAAGAGATTGTCTGAAATACCTAGAAAGACCTTTGAGGTTACCATAAAAAATTCTAGATAGAAAATAAATAGTTATTACAGACTGTAAAGGCAAAAACCTAATAGATGCACGAGATAAATTTAGCTTAAACAGTGATATATCACAAACAGAACATAATATTTTAATTGAATGGATAGTGGGACCCAGAAATATAAGATAACAGAAATATGAAATAAGTGAGTAAATAAAATGCAAAGTATTATATTGTGGGTTTGGGATGGTAGAAACCTGGTTCCTCATGCATTTGATACAAGTAGATCAGTACTGATAATATAAATATTAACAAAACACATCCTTTAAAGAATGCAGGGTTATTAAAATAGCTGCACTGTGATGAACTGAGGGTTGGGCGCCTATAAGCCGGTTAAGGGTCATTGTTTTGACCATGGACGGTTACTGACTGATTGTCTCTGGCCTGTCCAGGGTTGACTCAACACGGTCCCAAGTCCGTGATCACGCATCATCACGGTGTAGTTATTCAATGGTAACTAACATGTCGGCAACAAAAATAAAACGCTCAGCCGACATTAGATGAAAAACATTTTAAGAAAAACAATATAAATAAACCGATGAGTCAAGGGCATGAGGTGACTGGTTTTGCTATCTAGTAGTAATTAGATAATCAGCCATGGTTGATATATTAGTCAATTGTAGATTGCATGTATTCATTTATGTACTAAATATACTGAAAGGATTTAAAAACTTCCACCTATTAATTTTGAATATCTCAAAAATGAATGCAGCTACGCTTACCAAAATTTTACAGCATATATATACCTTTATACCTGATTCTATCAATATACGGAATTTGAAATCGTTCAACCGAATCGGTCAGGAACAAGCACGTGCTCTTCGTGTTCTTAGTACCGTTTACATAATGATGAATAGCTTCATGTATACAGGTTTCTGATGAAACATTTCTCTTACGATATCGAATTGAATTTTAAAAATTTGAAGTCGGTCAGTGGCTTTATTTAGCCTACCGCGCCTAAATATCGCAAACAGGCGCAGAGTTTTGGGCCAGATAAATGCTGAAATTTCAAAAAGTGACGTCGCGGTACAATTTTATGCGTTAATTCCGGCAATTTTCAATCTCAGACGACGTGCACTGTTTACAGGAAGCTAAAAAGACCGTCAGAAAAGCACATAACCGAGATGGAAAAACAGAAGACATGACGTTAACTAACGTCGACGCCGTCTCCGTAATAGGCTTTGCGCGACAGCATCATCCGCAGTGATACTTTCAAATCAACGTTGATGACGTCACAATATTAAGACAGTAAGAAGTGGTCGAAAGAGTGTTGCATAAGATAACGCCGGCATTGCCTTATGCATTTCAGTGACGTAACGCTCTTTTACTGACGTCATTTAGGTAAATGATACAAATAAACTGCGTAATCTTTAAATTTGATAAGTTTCAAGCATTTTGTCGTTAAATAGTCAACACTGTCATGAGTAAACAGATCAGCAGCCAGCAATAAAAAGTGGAAGTTTTTAAATCCTTTCAGTATATATGTAGCCATGTCAAGTGACAATATTAAATATAGCATTGCGTTTGCTGTGTGATGCTGTTTGCTGTATGTGTCACACTACACCATAGCGTTGGGGTGTGGTATGCCATATGCACTAAATGGCATCGCGGGGTGTCATATGCTGGTATATGTCATGGTAGGACCTTAGAAAGTTTGAATTTGGCTGTGTTGCATCATTGCATGTCAATTTGAATTTGCTGTTGCATGTGAATAAAGAATTGCCTGTATTTCATTGCTAAGTACATCGATGATTCATACAGCCATGACAATTATCACAGCAGCACATGAGATGGCAGAGACTTGTTGCCATGGGTATGCCGGTTGCTATCGAATTTGCACGCAACGCGCTGTTGCATGTAAATTTGAATTTGCCTGTTTTGCACTGCTGCATGATGGTTTGGTGCTGGCATGCTGTTGGTGTGTATAGGTGTTTTATGCAGAGTCTAGGTGGAGGCATATGGATGAACACATTATTGTCTAATTTACATGCAACAGTGAACACGCCGTTGCATGTGAATTTGAATTTTTCTGTTTTTGCAACTTTGAATATGAGTCTGGTGCAAACATACTCCAGGCATGTAGGGGCATAGAGGGGCATATGTGACTCTGTGTGCACTGTTACAGTGATTTTTCTACCATTTTGGGAATGGTGCGGTGCCCACAGAATTTGGAAAAATCGCGTCATATTCTCCTTCAATTTGGAATTTCAGAAACATCTTTATTGGCTCAAGTGGTGGGATAAGGGACATGAAACTGAATATATAATATAAAAATTCAGTTATAGCTATATGTCTGCCAGTTCTCTAAGCAAGCAAGTAAATTTATGTTTGTAGAATGGTCCCTTGAAAAATTCTTCCTTCAATTGGGAATTTTTCAACTTGCAGTTGGGAAAAGAAGATACTATTTTGAATTGGGACTGGTGCCTTTTATGGGCACCACTTATATAGAGAAAAAAATCACTGTGTTAAAGGAGTATTACAAATATGTATGAATGAGCTGTAAAAATTATTTTTATCAAATTGATAGTCATTATTCAGTGTAGCTGCACTGTATGTTGGAACGTAAAATTTAATAATCTCGACGCTTGCTATATAATAGCATCAACCAATGCAGATGGAACCTAGGCAAAGGGCTAGATTGCAGTCTGCATGAAAAAAATAAGACCCCCGGTTGTAACAAAAAATCTGCTCTGGGCCTAATGGAATATATTTTGAGGATGGAAATGTGGATATGCAGATGTGTTCAGTGGGTGGGCTGATGGGTTCAATTGCATGGACAGATGCTTTATTTAGTGGGAGGACGGGTGGCATCCATATTGCTGTTTTCACATGAAAGCTACACTAGGCCTAGCTGAACAGTGGGTTTTTCTCTGTATAAGTGGTGCCCATAAAAGGCACCAGTCCCCATTCAAAATAGTATCTTTTTTTCCCAACTGCTTGTTGAACAATTCCCAATTGCAGGAAGATTTTTTCTAGGGACCATCTTACAAGCATACATTTACTTGCTTGCTTAGCGAACTAGCTGATATTATGGCTATAATTGAATGTTTGTATCACAAATTCAGTATCATGTCCCCTATCCCATTACTTGAGAATTGAGACTAAATAAAGGTGTTTCTGAAATTTCTGAATTTCATGAGAATATGACACGATTTTTGCTAATTCCATAGGCACCGGCACCATTCCCAAAAAAGTGAAAAAAATCACTGCTGAAATTTTGAAATTGGACTGTGTTTGGCAGAACTGGTATAGTGTAGAAAATAAGACATATCTTAAGATAATCATATGATTAAATGAAAGATGAATTTTATTAACAGATTTGACTTTGTTTTGATAAACAAAATTTATCCAACTGACAAAAACTGACACCAAAATTGATGGAAATAATAGTATCTGGTGTAATGTTTCTTTCGTGACTTTGGTGTAAATATTCACCAATTTATGTTTCGTTCGTGATTTTGGTGTAAATATTCACCAATTTATCTCGGAACATCAGCAGATTTCTGGTGTAACCTTTTCCAAAATAATATGGTTGAAAGGTTACCCCAAAACCTAATGGAAATTTTAGTAAAAGGCATAATGTTTCTTTCATAAATTTGGTGAAAGTGTACACCAATGTGCCTTGTTATCTGAAAAATTTAAGTGAAAAGTTACACCAATTTTATGTAGAACTTCCTGATTGGTGTAATCTTGCCTTTAATTTAGTGGTGCTTTCTTACACCAAATGTGAGGCTCCTTTACCTAGATGTTGGTGCAAACATACCTTCAAAACACTGGGGAAATGTTACACCAAAGGCATAATGTTTCTTTCATAAATTTGATGTAAGTGTACACCAATGTGCCTGGAAAAGTCAGCAGAGTTTTGGAGTAACGTTATTTGAAAAATTTAAGTGAAAAGTTACACCAATTTTATGTAGAACTTCCTGATTGGTGTAATCTTGCCTGTAGTTCAGTGGTGCTTTCTTACACCAAATGTGAGGCTCCTTTACCTAGCTGTTGGTGCAAACTTACCTTCAAAACACTGGGGAAATGTTACACCAAAAAAGGTGGCAGCTCAGCTGCCACCTTTTTTGGTGTAATGTTTCTTCAGATTTTTTACAGTGTTCAAATCCATTTGGGAAGAGCCGTATTGTCTGGATCCACATTATTTGGCCAGTTTGTTTTGGTTAAGAGTTGATCTTATAATGTATTATAAAGGAAAACGTTACAAAGTTCTCCATTGACCTTGAACGTTGTCACCAGCTTCCTGAGTAAACTTTAGCTCATTAACTCTTGACTTTTGCTGAGGTCAGTTGGTATAAACTGCACTGGTAAGTAGCGGGCGTCTCAATATCTCAGTGCGCAACTCGCAGTTACCATATGCTCACTTTCTTTTCGGCTTTCTGATGATCGTAACCAGTAGGGTCGATTTGCCGATCAGGAAACAGCAAGGAAGTGCTTTTGAGGTGCATGCCGGTATATATCGAACTGCATGCCGGTCTAGTTTGTTTCCCGAACGGGAAGTAGTTTCACCATTGGGCACCTCTCTTTCGCATGGTTTGTGCATCTCAGTTTATATCTCTAAAAACTACGTTAATTTTCCTACAATTTGTCCGAGTCGGATATTTTTATTACGGCCTTTTGTTATTGCTGAAATTCTTCTGAGAGTAATTTGATATCACCTGTACCCGTCCTGAAAATTTTCACTTTTGTACCGGCTCACTCATCATGTTTCTTCGCTAAAAGGACTCTCAGGACTCTCGTCGCTGTTACGTAGTTCGAATTAGTTCACAAGTGATGTCACGAGAAAGACGATTGTGCGACATCAACGAACAGAGGGACTCAGCTAAGCCTGTACCTGCCCAAAGCTGATTTTTAGGCTGTTCATTCAAACAAAAACAAAAAATACGTTTGATCTGGTACATGTCATACGATTTCTTTTCACTCAGTTTGCATCATATGCAGTTATTTGATACCTGAAATGTATCGTATTACGAAACATCTGGGGTTATAAATAACTAACTAAATACACAAAAAAATGAGTTAATAGGTAAAAAATAAATTCGTGATAAAAGTCCAGTCTGCTTCTTACGGTTGAACACATTAATATAACATTGACAGGTCAATTATGTAAAATGACCTTCTGATACTTAAGAGGGATTTTCGGCCATGTCACAAAAAACTGCAGACAACCAAGCTATGATTAATGAATAATCAATTCTAAAGACGAAAAGTGATCATGTGTTGCAGGTGCTTTAGCTGCTTTGAATCATTTTTGTATACACAAAGTACCTAGCACTACAATGTTATGGTGCCAGAACAAAATAATTAATTGGTATTATACGTTAAAAGGCAGAAATAACACTTTGTTCAAAATGGATGTAGCTAATAAATTTCATTATTCAAGCGCAAATATGAATTAAGTTGGTTTAAACTCACAACTCGCAAACTATTTCGGATTACAAACTGAATGTAAGTATAATCAAGGGAGTGCATTAGGACATGTGCGAACAGCGAAGACTACGGTCATTCTGTCTTGTCAGCGTTACTCGTGTCCTCATTTGAGAGTCAAGGAAAATGTAGAGCAAATTTGGGTGGGCTGATATGTCAGTCTCAGCTTTATATTTCTCGTCGCGCTGCTCAGATACTGATACATTTGTACTTCGACACATATTTTTTTACGTTCGGCAAAATTTACAACCCCTTTATATTTTGTCCCGGTTCACGCTTGAGCTTTGGGTCCCATTATCATGAAATACGAGCATTTTTCACCACCATTTGAAATTAGTTAGCTACAACAAAAGAAGAAAATCCGAACTAACTTTACATAGTTATGCCGTAGATATATTTTCATTCGCAGTATTGTGATCCTTACTACATGCAGAGATATGCACATTGTCAAGTTCCCAGCAGACACATAGCGTTGAAACACAGTCGTATTGATCTCATTGTAACTTTTTCCAGGCCCCGAGGTTATAAAACTTGAGAACAAGTAAAAAGTTGCTCTAGTATAGAGCAAAGGAGGAAGCGCTGCGGAAAACAATATTTAAGACTTGATTATCCATGTTTTAGTAACTTTGTTTACAATACGGTATCGAGGTATCAAAGAATTAAATTAGCGATAATATATATTCTTAAATCATTAAAAATGACACGTAACACTGGATTGTGATTAATATTGTAATTTGGAACAAAACAGCATATAGCAAGGCCATATATACATATTGACAAAAGTTCTGCACGGTCACAGTTAATTTCACAGTTAAAAAACTCAAACTATTTCTACCAGTTTTATTTATAGAGCAAACAAAAACTTGTTTGAGCTTGGATGAATAGCACCGAGTTTAAGACAGGCACCCTACATTTACTTTTAAGTTAAAGGACATTTACATTGAATTTCAAAGTGTTGTGACGTATAACAGAATTTTACAACCATTTTTTCTTTGTAAGACTGAGCTTGAAGCTGTCCAATAAACTGTACTCAAAATAATCTAAGAGAATGTCAAGTTAGGAATTTGTGTGTGAGTCAAATGACGTTTTTGCAAAACATTGCATTATTTGTTTGTTCTGTGACTTAAAAGTTTTATTTTTTTATTTATTTATTTATTTATTTTGGTGAGTGGACATTAAGATTAATAGAATGATAACGTGTGAATTTTCTGATGAAGACTGCCTAGTTTAAATGCCCATGCAAAACTTTATATGATAGTAATATACCTAAGAATGTTTTTGAAAAATATTGATCTCGGTCCTGTGTATACCTTTATGTTTTGGGTTGGGTTTATTTCATCATTTTACAAAGGGGAACAATTTGTGTGACCTCTTGTTTGTTTTCCTGGATAATGTAGCCTTTCCAAAAGGGAGTCTACTGTTAAAGGAAAAACAAAATGCTCCTCAAATGGGAAAGTTCTTCAGTTGATCTCCACTGTGAAGGGAGGCAAAACTGAAATTGGCATGAGTTGCTTTGTATTTAGCTTCTCATAATGGTTCTTTGATTATAAAATAACGACTATTTCACCTCAGTTTAACTTTCAAAACCTTTGCATTCCCGAAGTTTCGAGTACATCTTCGGAATTTTCCCCGACTTAAAGTTCCATAATGACTGCAATTACTAGGGCAGAAGTGCCCCAGAATCTATGATTTGAGATGGAGACAAGGCAATCTCAAGTCCCATGCTTGGCAGTCTTGCATGACACCCATTTAATTTGAAAAAAACGGGTCGAGCTTTCCTCTTTGGGATTTCAACAAAATCATTATTTCTTCGCCCATTAATTTCATTTGATAAAAAAAAAAGATTTTGAATCAGGTCATTACTATATTCCTTTAATTGACTTTCTCTTAATGGTTCTGTCCGTAAGCCTAAACCATGAAAGCTTTTTCGGTCTGTCAGTCATTTATTCTATCTATCTCTTCATACGGCATACACCGTCATATGAGTATTACGTGCTATTCAGAATGATACAAAATCAGGGTTCAGAGGTTACAGTTGTCTACCCCGTACTCACAATAATATGTAATTGAAATTGAGCCGTAAAATCATGATCATGATAATAAGACATACATCCGGGGTGGGGGTAGGATCAATTCAGCTGAAAGAATTTATCCCGTGTCGTAATATTAACAGGAGAAACAGACTCAGATAAGTCTGCGCAGTGGCGCTGTCTGATTAGAACTTTGTCGTCCATACACACCATGTATGGATTTTGATGAAACTGAAGACACTATGCAAAGTTGTGGTCAGACAGCACTGACCCAGACTGGTTTGAGTCTTGTGTGTTAGCAGATACGTTAAGCACCCATTTTGCTTGTTGCAGTTAGTATGGATTTAACTGCTCTTTCAAGAGTATTCCTCATATATCTAGTCCATCGGTAGGCACGGGAAAAAACTGGCCTTCTGGTAGCGGAACTTGTATCTGTGAAACAGATTTTTTAAAAGTCAATGACTTTCTTCTGTATCCCATTCATTGTACTGTGTGCTAATTGTTGTATCTCTGTTTTGTTGTACATGTACAGTATCTTTGAAATAAATATCGTTTTAACTAAAGGTCAGTCTACATTTTCAAAGGACTTCTCCTCTGAAACAACTGGGCCAAGTTTAATTAAACTTCATATGCAGCCTTCGGGCAAAGGGGGAAAGAAAAGTTTATATATTTGGTCTAGGTCACATGACCAAGATGGCCGCCATGCCCATATATGGTACAAACATGAATAAATCTTCTCCGGAACCACTGGGACGATTGCATCGAAACTTGGTATGTAGCATCTGGGACACTAGTACTACAAAGTTTATATAAATGATGACCCTGAGTTGACCTTGACCTATTTTATGGCAAGGTCAAATTTGGTCCCTTAGGCTTTTGAATGGAAACACTGAAAAGTACATGTTTATGTTGCTTTTATGCTGTGAATTATGGAAATGTATTCAAATTGAACCCGTATGAAGTTATAGAGGTCAAGGTTATTTAGTGACCCTGACCAAAGGTCACTTGTCCGTTGTCTGTCAACATTTTCAAAGGACTTCTCTTCTGAAATTACGGAGCCAATTTCATTTAAACTTCATATGCAGCCTCCAGGCAAAGGGTGAAAGAAAATTTAAATATTTGGTTTAGGTCACATGAGCAATATGGCTGCCATACCCATATATGGTAAAAACTGGAAAAAATCTTCTCCTCCAGGACCACTGGGTTGATTGCATCGAAACTTGGTATGTAACATTTGAGACACTAGCACTACAAGTTTATATAAATGAAGACACTGAAATGACATTGACCTATCTTATTGCAAGGTCAAATTTGGTCACTATAGCTTTTGAATGAAAAAAAAACTGAAAAAGTACATTTTTATGTTGCCATCGTGCTGTGCAATATGGAAATGCATTCAAATTCAACCCCTTTGAAATTTAAGAGGTCAAGGTAATCTAGTGACCTACACCAAAGGTCACCTGTCCGTTATCTGTCAACATTTTCTAATGACTTCTCCTCTGAAACTACTGGACCAGTTTCAGTTAAATTTCATATGCAGTCTTTAGGCTAAGGCGGGAAGAAAACCTACATTTTAGTCAAGGTCACATGACCAAGATGGCCACCATGCCCATATATGGTAAACAAGAGGGCCATGAGGCCCTGAATCGCTCACCTGAACAATTTGCAATTTGACTTTCACTTATCATGTCAGAAATTGTCAAAATATGAGTTTTGGGTCAAAAGTCAAAGAATGACCATGACCACTTGTACTCATAAATCTTCATGTACTCATTAAGACAACCATATATACCATTTTTAGGCCAAAATCTTCAAAACTTTCCAAGAAATCTTATGTTCTAGCATTTTCCCATATTTGACCATGCAGCAAAAAAGGTCAAGGTAAACCCAAGGTCACCATTTGAATAGTCTTGGTGGTACTCTAGTACTCCATGCTATTTACCAAGTTTCAAGGCCATAGGTGTATTGGTTCTGGAGAAGAAAAATATTAAAGATTTATACCATAAGTGGTAATGGCGGCCAAGTTGGTCATGTGACCTGGACCGTTTGAACAAATTTTCATTCAATCAACCCCTGGAGGCTCTTTATGAAATGTGTTCACAATTGGCCCTTTGGCTTTTGAGGAAATGGTTGAAAATGTCAAAATATGAGCGATTTGGATCAAAGGTAAAAAAATGACCTTGACCTATTGTACTCATAATTCTTCATGAACTCATTAAGACAACTGTATATACCAATTTTTAGGCCAAAATCTTCAAAATTTTCCATGAAATCTTATGTTCTACCATTTTCCCATATCTGACCTTGCTGTAAAAAGATCAAGGTCAACACAAGGTCATAATTTGAACAATCTTGATAGTACTCAAGTATCCATGCTACATACAAAGTCTCAAGGCCATCGGTCAATTGGTTCTGGAGAAGAAGATTTTTAAAGGTATTTACCATATATGGGCGTGACTGCCATGTTGGTCATGTGTCCAGGACCGTTAGAAATTTTTTTCATTCCCCCAACCCCTTGAGGCTCTATATGAAATTTGGTTTCAATTGGCCCAGTGGTTTTAGAGCAGATTGTTTGAAATTGTCAAAATTTGAGATTTCTGGGTCAAAGGTCAAAGAATGACCTTGACCTCTTGTACTCACAAATCTTCATGTACTCATTAAGATAATTGTATATACCAATTTTTAGGCCAAAATCTTCAAAACTTACCATGAAATCTCATGTTCTAGCATTTTCCGATATTTGACCTTGCCGTACAAAAGGTCATGGTCAACCCAGGGTCATAATTTGAACAATCTTGATAGTACTTGTATACCCAATGCTACATACCGAGTTTCAAGGCCATCGGTCTACTGGTTCTGGAGAAGAAGATTTTTAAAGGTTTTTACCATATATGGGCGTGGTGGCCATGTTGGTCATGTGACCTGGACGGTATGAACAAATTTTCATTCCCTCAACCCCTGGAGGATCTATGTGAAATTTGGTTACAATTGGCCTAGTAGTTTTTCAGGAGATTGTCTGATATTGTCAAAATGTGAGAGTTCTGGGTCAAAGGTCAAAGAATGACCTTGACTTCTTGTACTCATAAATCTTCATGTAGTCATTAAGATGACTGTATGTACCAGTTTTTAGGCCAAAATCTTCAACAGTTTCCAAGATATCTTATGTTGCAGCATTTTGCCATATAAAAGCATAAGGAAGCAATTTTGATCTTACCGTAAAATAGGTCAAGGTCAACCCAAGGTCATAATTTGAACAATCTTGGTAGTACTCGTGTACCCAATGCTAAATACCAAGTTTCAAGGCCATCGACCTATTGGTTCTGGAGAAGAAGATTTTTTCAGGTTTTTACCATATATGGGCATGGCGGCCATGTTGGTCATGTGACCAGGACCGTTCGAACAACTTTTTAGCTCACCTGAGCCATATGCTCAGGGTGAGCTATTGTGATCACCCAGTGTCCGTCGTCCGTCGTGCGTCGTCCGTCGTCCGTCGTGCGTCGTCAACAATTTGCTTTAAATGACATCTTCTCTGAAACCGCTAGGCCTAGGGCTTTGATATTTGGTATGAAGCATTGTCTAGTGGTCCTCTACCAAGTTTGTTCAAATGGTGGCCCCAGGGTCCAAAATGGCCCTGGGGCAGGGGGTCTTGGGTTCGAAACTAAAAAATACTTAAAAATCTTCTTCTCCAGAACTGCTTGGCTCAGATGCTTGAAATTTGGTATGTAGCATTGCCTAGTGGTCCTCTACCAAGTTTGTCCAAATGGTGGCCCCAGGGTCCAAAATGGCCCCGGGGCAGGGGGTCTTGGGTTCGAAACTAAAAATTACTTAAAAATCTTCTTCTCTAGAACTGCTTGGCTCAGATGCTTGAAATTTGGTATGTAGCATTGCCTAGTGGTCCTCTACCAAGTTTGTTCAAATGGTGGCCCCAGGGTCCAAAATGGCCCTGGGGCAGGGGGTCTTGGGTTCGAAACTAAAAAAAATACTTGAAAATCTTCTTCTCCAGATTTGCTTAGCTCAGATGCTTGAAATTTGGTTTGTAGAACTGCCTAGTGGTCCTCTACCAAGTTTGTTCAAATGGTGGCCCCAGGGTCCAAAATGGCCCTTGGGCAGGGGGTCTTGGGTTCGAAACTAAAAATTACTTGAAATTCTTCTTCTCCAGAACTGCTTGCCTCAGATGCTTGAAATTTGGTATGTAACATTGCCTAGTGGTCTTCTATGAAGTTTGTTCAAATGGGCGCCCCAGGGTCCAAAATGGCCCCGGGGCAGGGAGTCCCAGGTTTGAGCCATAGAAATACATAGAAAAATATTAAAAAATCTTCTTCTTCAGAACTGCAAGGCTCATATGCTTGAAATTTGGTATGTAGCATTGTCTAGTAGTCCTTTACCAAGTTTGTTTGAATGGTGGCCCCAGGGTCCAAAATGGCCCTGCGACTGGGAGTCCTAAGTTTGAACCATAGAAATATATAGAAAAATATTTTAAAAAATCTTCTTCTTCAGAACCACTTGGCTCAGATGCTTGAAATTTGGTATGTAGCTTTGCCTAGTAGTCTTTTACCAAGTTTGTTCAAATGATGACCCCAGGGTCTAAAATGGCCCCACCCCAGGGGGTCCTGGGCTTGAACCATAGAACTACATAGAAAAATATTAAAAAATCTTCTTCTTCAGAACCACTTGGCTCAGCTGCTTGAAGATTGGTATGATGCATTGCCTTGTTGTCCTTTATCAAGTTTGTTCAAATGATGGCCCAAGGGTCCAAAATGGCCCTGCGGCAGGGAGTCCTGAGTTTGAGCCGTTGAAATACATAGGAAACTATTAAAAAATCTTCTTCTTCAGAACTACTTGGCTCAGATGCTTGAAATTTGGTATGATGCATTCCCTGGTGGACTCCTACAAAGTTTATGTAAATGGTGGCCCTGGGATCCAAAATGGCCCTGGGGCCGGCAGTCTTGGGTTCGAAATTAAAATGTACTTAAAAACCTTCTTCTCCAGAACCCCTTAGTGCAGATGCTTGAAATTTTGTATGATGCATTGCCTAGTGGTCCCTTACCAAGTTTGTTCAAATGATGGTGCCAGGGTCAAAAATGGCCCCGTCCCAGGGGGTCCTGGGTTTGAACCATAGAAATACATAGAAAAATATTCAGAAATCTTCTGCTTCAGAACCACTTGGCTCACGATCAGAGGCTTGAAATTTAGCTTTTAGCATTGCCTAGTGGTCCTTTACCAAGATTATTCAAATGATGGCCCCAGGGTCCAAAATGGTCCCGCCCCAGGGGCTCCAGGGTTTGAACCATGGCAATACATAGAAAAACATTCAAAAATCTTCTTCTTCAGAACATTTGGAAATGGTTGCAAACTATCAGGTTTGTTCAAATTATGACCCTAGTTTGACCTTTAACCTTTTTGCTCAGGTGAGCGATTCAGGGCCACTTGGCCCTCTTGTTGTTCCTAAGGTCCCAGGAGGCTCTATATGAAATTTGGTTACAATCAGCCCAGCGGTTTCAGAGGAGAAGTTGTTTGAAAGTGTGGACGGTCGACGGACGACGGACAACGGAGCCTTACCATCCTATAAGCTTCCCCGGAGCCACTGGCTCAAGAGAGCTAAAAAGTTAAAGAAAAATCTTCTCCAGAACCGCTAGGCCGATTGCCTAGAAATGTGGTATGTAGCATTAAGGACTCTTGTACTACAAAGTTTATATAAATGATGACTCTGGGTTGACCTTGACGTTTTCGATGGCAAGGTCAAATTTGGTCCCTATGGCTTTTGAATGGGAAAACTGAAAAAGTGGATTTTCTGTTTCTATTGTGCTCTGTGATATGGAAATGCATTCAAGTTCAATCCGTATGAATTCTAGAGATCAATGTCATTAAGTGACCTTGGCCAAAGGTCAGATATCTGTCATCTGCCGTTATTTTCAAAGGACCACCTCTGAAATGTTTGAAATGTTTCAATTAAATTTCATATGCAGCCCCCAGGCAAATGGGGTAAGATAGTTTATATATTAGGTCCACATCACATGATCAAGATAGCAGCCATGCCTATATATGGTTAAAACCATTAAAAAAATCTTCTCCATGACCACTGGACCAATTGCCTTGAAACTTGGTATGTGGCATGTGGGACTCTATAACTACAAAGTTTATATAACTGATGATCCTGAGTTGACTTTGACCATTTATATAGTAAGGTTTAACTTACCCCCTTAGGCTTTTGAATGGGAAAAGCTGTAAAAGAGCATTTTCTTTTGCTATTAGACTCTATGATATGGAAATGCAATTGACCTCAATCCCTTTGAATTCAAGAGGTCAAGGTCATTTAGGGACCTTGGCCAGTGGTCACTAAAGTACTTTCTCTCAGAAACTGTTAGGCCTGGTTGTTTTGCTTACCACCATTTTAGCACTGTTACCTAATGTCTACAAAAGATCGGTAAATTCATAGCGAAAACAAATGTCCAAAACGTTCATGTCACATTAAAGTCTCAGGGCTCAGGGGAGCGATCAGGACCTAATGGTCCGCTTGTTAGCTCACCTGAGCCTTTAGGCTCAGGGTGAGCTATTGTGATCACCAAGTGTCCGTCGTGCGTCGTGCGTCGTCCGTCGTCAACAATTTGCTTTAAATGACATCTTCTCTGAAACTGCTGGGCCTAGGGCTTTGATATTTGGTATGAAGCATTGTCTAGTGGACCTCTACCAAGTTTGTTCAAATGGTGGCCCCAGGGTCCAAAATGGCCCTGGGGCAGGGGGTCTTGGGTTCAAAACTAAAAAATACTTAAAAATCTTCTTCTCCAGAACCGCTTGGCTCAGATGCTTGAAATTTGGTATGTAACATTGCCTAGTGGTCCTCTACCAAGTTTGTTCAAATGGTGGCCCCAGGGTCCAAAATGGCCCTGGGGCAGGGGGGTCTTGGGTTCGAAACTAAAAAATACTTAAAAATCTTCTTCTCCAGAACTGCTTGGCTCAGAGGCTTGAAATTTGGTATGAAGCATTGTCTAGTGGTCCTCTACCAAGTTTGTTCAAATGGTGGCCCCAGGGTCCAAAATGGCCCTGGGGCAGGGGGGTCTTGGGTTCGAAACTAAAAAATACTTAAAAATCTTCTTCTCCAGAACTGCTTGGCTCAGAGGCTTGAAATTTGGTATGAAGCATTGTCTAGTGGTGCTCTACCAAGTTTGTTCATATGGTGGCCCCAGGGTCCAAAATGGCCCTGGGGCAGGGGGTCTTGGGTTCGAAACTTAAAAATCTTCTTCTCCAGAACTGCTTGGCTCAGAGGCTTGAAATTTGGTATGAAGCATTGTCTAGTGGTGCTCTACCAAGTTTGTTCATATGGTGGCCCCAGGGTCCAAAATGGCCCTGGGGCAGGGGGTCTTGGGTTCGAAACTTAAAAATACTTAAAAATCTTCTTCTCCAGAACTGCTTGGCTCAGATGCTTGAAATTTGGTATGGAACATTGCCTAGTGGTCCTTTACCAAGTTTTTTAAATGGTGGCCCCAGGGTCCAAATTGGCCCTGGGGCAGGGAGTCTTGGGTTTCGGAACTAAAAAATACTTAAAAATCATCTACTTCAGAACCGCAAGGCTTAGCTGCTTGAAATGTGGTATGTAGCATTGTCTAGTGGTCCTCTACCAAATTGGTTCAAATGGTGGCCCCAGGGTCCAAAATGGCCCTGGGGCAGGGGTTCTTTGGTTTGAAACTAAAAAAATACTTAAAAATCTTCTTCACCAGAACTGCTTGCCTCAGATGCTTGAAATTAGGTATGTTACATTGCCTAGTGGCCCTCTACCACGTTTGTTCAAATGGTGGCCCCAGGGTCCAAAATGGCCCCGGGGCAGGGAGTCCCAGGTTTGAACCATAGAAACACATAGAAAAATTAAAAAAAATCATCTACTTCAGAACCGCAAGGCTCAGATGCTTGACATTTGGTATGTAGCTTTGCCTAGTGGTCTTTTACCAAGCTTGTTCAAATGATGACCCCAGGGTCTACAATGGCCCCACCCTAGGGGGTCCTGGGTTTGAACCATAGAAAAATATTCAAAAATCTTCTTCTTCAGAACCACTTGGCTCAGATGCTTGAAATTTAGTATGTAGCATTGCCTAGTGGTCCTTTACCAAAATTATTCAAATGATGGCCACAGGGTCCAAAATGGCCCTGCCCCAGGGGGTCCAGGGTTTGAACCATAGCAATACATAGAAAATATTCAAAAATCTTCTTCAAAACCATTTGAAAGTGGTTGCAAACTATCAGGTTTGTTAAATGATGACCCTTGTTTGACCTTTAACCTTTTTGGTCAGGTGAGCGATTCAGGGCCTCTTGGCCCTCTTGTTTTTAAAGCTATCGCCGCCTGTAGTCTCCATTTTTCTTTCAGCCGCGGTATTCTTTACACTGGGATATTCTTAAAACAATCATACTGAGCATGTATGGAAGTACAACTCCGACGAAAGTTGTTCATCAAGGTCAGTCGGCCGCTATACGACAGGGATTAACACACTGAATATGGGCATAACCACGCACATTTTTAATGAGCCGCGACACGATAAAATAAACAAAATGACATTTGTAACCAGCGAAGACTTAAGATCAGCCTGGGCATCCGCCCAGTCTGATCAGAGTCTTGGCTAGCGCTTAAAGGGTAGCTAAGGGCCTAAGCTAGCCTCATGCAGTATGCGAAGACTGTGGTCACTGGGCGCACATGCCACTCTGTTGGTTTTGTCGTGACGCGGCTAAAATTGTCACAAATTACGCAGTTGTTTGTATGAAGGAAAGTTGGCTTTTTCTCATTCCCCGCACCTAGCTTCTTAGTTCTTCCAATTTTCTAGCTCCTACTATTTGGATGTAAGAATAGGGAATTGAGAAGTAAAAGGTGGGAAGTCAGAAGTAGGAAGTAAGAAGTATGAATCGAAGGTTAGGAAGTGAGAAGTGGGGAACTGAGAAGTAGGCAATGGAGTCGGGAGAAAAAAAAGAGAAGTATGAAGGAGATCTTGATAAGAATCAGGAAACGATTTGAAAAAAAATGGGAAGTGAGAAGTAGGAATTGAGAAGCCAAAAGTGGGAAATAATAAGCATTACGATGTGAGGAATAGGGACTGGGAAGAAGGGTGTTGAAAGTCAGAAGTATGAATTGGGAGGTGAGAAGTAAAATGTACTTATTGAGGAGAAGGTGACAGGTACAAGATGGGAAGTAGATTAAGAATAATTTTGGAACAACCATTTTATATACTGTATAAATACAAAATATCATTGGAATCGCTCCGAGCGTAAAAAGCTGTTGTGGTTTTGCGTAAAGTTGGAGAATAAAAATAGCTAAAATTTAGGTATGTCATACAATTTCACAAAAATGTTATCATCATTTGTTATATCTGGCATTGCATCAGCATTCACGAAATGGTTCAAGAGGATTTTTTTAAACGTTTATACCATATATGGTCGTGGCGACAGCGTTGGTCAAGTGACCAGGACCGTTTGAACACCTTTTCGTTCCCCTGAAGCCTGGAGACTACATATGAAATTTGGTTGCAAACGGCACACTGGTTTCAGAGGAGGTGTCATTTGAAAATATGGACGGTCGACGAGCCTACCTATCCTATAAGCTCCCCGGAGCCTTCGGCTCAGGTGAACTAAAAAAAAGGGTCGTAGTCGCAGACAAGCTTAATATCCCGCCACAGCAAATTTATTTTGCATTAACACGTGTCAGAAAATGTGCCAGTTTTCAATCTATTTCCAAGATGGGACCCATGTTTATGCACCCCACGAGAGAGGACACAGTCTAGTTAAATTATACTAAGTTTGACTATCGAGGCCTTTTTTCAGAGTCCGGCTGGGACGAAATTGTGATTTTCAAGAAAGTCTGATTTTCTGAAGAGTTTGTCTTTTATGGGATTGTATTTGAAAACAGCTCAGTTATATAAGCCTCTTGGCTTCTTTCTGAATCCTATTTGTGTATTTCATGATTGTATTTGTGTTATGTAATAGTATTTACCAATAAACTATGTTTAAACCAAAACAGCTCAGTTACATGGCGTTCGCCTTTTAAGTTGCATTTCATAAGGGGTGGAGGGTGGGTGTGGGGGTGCAGAAAGATTACGTCCCTAACCGAGTGTTTTACCTCAGGGAAAGTCTCACATTTTAAAGAAGACAGGTAGGATCGAGACTATATAATCACTTTTATGTAGGCTTAGATTGGTTTTAAGTTAACCTGCGTTTTGGAATATGACGACAATATAGTTTTGTGCTGAAAATAACACCTAGCCTGGCAAGGTGTTTGCGAGGTAAATGGTACCTTATTGCATGCTTCTAAAGCAAACAATCAAACCAGACTTCGCATCAGCGCAGTCGAATAAATTTTCCTCGTTCACATAGACGTATGCCGACCTGACTTGATGTGAACTCCGCTATATTATTCGCCCAGTCAATTAGCTTAATGCGCGCGTGCCGAATTGTCATTGTGACGTCGCTGATATGACAGTTTAGTTCAAAGTTGCGTAAAAACTATATTTTCAAAGCGAAAATAATAGATAGATCTATGAATTTAACACGGACTCGTGTTTCTACGCTTTCTTTCCTCGGGCAGTGGCCCAAATCGAGTGAATTGACCCACGAAGACTGGGATCAAGCTATATGGACACTCATCGTAACTTGGATATTAGTTTCCGCTCGCAGAACTCCCTATTCCTTTGTTTTTCCCTTTTTTTTCTTTCATTACTGCTACGGTCGTGTCCAATTTCCAACAGGAAGGTGCGCGCAATTTGGAGTTAATGCCAGCTTAAGTCGTCATTAGTTATTAAGCTGACGTTAAAAACGTTTTATGCAACGATAACTTAAGGCCAACTTAACTAACGGAGAATTAAGATTTTAAGGCCAACTTAAATTTTAATGGCAGCTTAATTTAATTGACTTTTATGCAAACCAGCCCAGGTCCACCAGAAGCACGACGTCAAAATGACGTCATATCAACGTCGCTGTGACGTTGTGACATTACACCGACGTCGGGATGACGTCAATTGGACGCTATGTGCCAGCTGGGGGGCGGGGCATTTCGTGACACGGGCGAGACTCGAATCTAAACACTTTACCACTAAGCCGAGGGTTCGCTGACAAGACAGAATTGCTTTTGCTTTAGTTGCCACAGACGAGTTTATTTCGTATGACAACTCGTCGTTGTACTGACAATCAAGAGAAAAAAGAGAGAAAGAGAAAGAGCTTGTATCATTCAATTTTTAGGAGAAAGAGAGACTTTGGCTTCGCTTGAAACTTCACTAATCATTCATTTCAGAGAGAGAGAGAGAGAGAGAGAGAGAGGCATGGCTGAAAAAGTATTAATTCTGACATCACAAAACATTCCTTCGGAAGCTTAATTCCACACAGTTACGATATTGATTATAATACCCTTTGTAAAGTATATTTCAGGTATTTTGCCTCAAGCGATATCGGGAACGACCTGTCTTTAGGTGAATGGGCACACTTTTCGGGGAAGCAACACTGCCATTTTCATTTTTACATCCCTTTCTGAATGGAGCAAATTCTTTTCTTAAATTGTTGACCCTATGAAAATGACATAATTTGGATTCAAGCCGCGTCGTTGCCCAAACAAGCCTGTATGTAAAAACAGCATGCTCATGATAGGCACATGCTGCAGGATAAGCAATTCATACGGTGCATGCTCTGACCAGACTGTACAGTAAACTGCGCAGATACACACAACACGCAGATCTTTTTAATAGCGTTCCAAAAGTCGAGTCGTCTTCTCCGACGGGTAAAATATATATGCTCTCTATTCATAATGAAGAAGTCGGGGTATCGAATCCAGCCGAGTTCTTGATTCTCTTTGGATTGTTGGTTGGTTGATGTCGGGACGGTCAGTTAACGTAACCACACTATTCCTGGGCAGGCTTAGACCTCCTAAGCGGTTAACCAGTTCTAAGTGCACATACTTTCGCCAGTAACTGACAACTGCCCTTCTTGAATCAGCGGAAGGAGAAACGAAAGTATGTAGCCAGACCGGGATTCGAACCCAGGACCTCTGACTTACCAGTCAGGTGCCCTACCGATTGCGCTACCCGGCCCGGCTCTTTGGATTGTTACTTTATAATCCAATCATCAGCAAAGGGCCCTACTACTTCAAACTTTTTCTTCAATTTATACTGCTGAGTCTAGTACATTACAGGGATATTATCAGTTTGCTTACCAATCAAGCAAAGGGCCCTTTTCTTCAATTTATACTGCTGAGTCTAGTACAGGGATGTTATCAGTTTGCTTTACCTACAAGTGTTGTGCTAAGTGGCCGTCGATTAACAATTCGGCCGTAATACCATGTATAGTACTATTTTTATAGACTGTCTCGGACGACAGACACTTTTGCACGTATATAATGATTATTCGATCAGACTCGGATCAGCTTGTGCATATGCAAATTTTAGCAAAATTTCCTCGTTCCCGATCAGCAATAAATGAGGTCTCCAGCAATTAGCGAACACTCTGTTCTGATCAGACTGCGCAGGCTGTTCTTAATATTCGCTATTTGCCCATGTCTAAAGGTACTTCATTCTTAGCCCAGCTCTGGGCCGGAAAATGCCCAGAAACAAGTTTCAATTTTCACTTTGTTTCTGAAATAATTTCGGTCCGGAGCTGGACTACTTCATTCTCACATCGCGACTCAGTTGACTTGACTTGAGTGTTTTGTTTCATCCTTACCCATTACTGCTAACATATCACCGCCATTTTAAACCGCCAGGGATTCCGTACTTTTCTATCTAATAATAAATAATAATAGCAATGCTTTACGCAGTCGGGCTCACACCGGGTAGGCGGCAATCCTGAACACTCGCGGCAATCACGAACGCGGGTCAAAAAATTACGCGACGAGTTAGGGTAACTCTGTTTATCATGTTTATTTCATTTAATCTAACGGTTTTGGGTAAAACATTTATTACTGTTCTGAAGCAGCATGTCTGAAAATTTCCACCAAGAAGAATTTACTTCGCAATGTCTTTACTTAACGCCGCACTGCCTACTTACATTTTAACCATGAAATTTTAGACTGGCAAATTCAGATTTCTGGCTCATATTCTAACTTATTCAAGGTTAAATTAAATAAAACATAGTCTTCGGATAAACTTGAATGTCTTTCCTAAACACCTGTAAAATTTCTAGGTTCTACGTTAAATTTTCACCGTACTTGCATGGGAATGAAAATGCAAGGGTAAAAACTTCTGGCAATCGAAAAATTGGATGCAATCGACTAACGCGGGGCATGGCAATCGATGACGAAAAACTGCATAAACAAACTGTTTCTAGATTAAGTTGTGCTGCATTTTCATTTAATGACATGCACCTTCAAGATTGAGTGATTCTGTCATCAGACACGACATTGCATTGAAATCCATGTATGTCTTGAAGAAGAGTTATGCCTGGAAACATTCAAATATATTTTATATGAGTAAAAGCCTTTTGCCTGTTTTTGTCGCTGAAATTGTTGTTCTTGATATTGACTCGTTTTTGTCGCAAAACACAACGAAAAGCAGTACATGTACTATTGCTTTAAATACCCATCGTTTCCCAATTCAGCAAAAAATCAACTATGGTTGCTGTTGTGATTATTGTTATCGCTGTTGTCAGGCTGTCTCCAAAAACAAAACGTAGATCAATATACGAATTCCACGAATCAATTTTAGGGCCCGCCAGACTAAGTCGGCGGAGGCCCTATAGTAATCACCTTGTCCATCCATCCGTCTGTCTGTCTGTCTGTCTGCCTGTCCGTCCGTCCGTCATGAATTCATGTCCGCTCCATAACTCTGAAACCGTTTGAGATAATTTCACGAAACTTGAGATAAATGTTAAGCATCATCAGACGATGTGCAGAGAGAAAGAACCGTAAATCCATCTACATTTTTTACTGAATGATGCCCCTTTGAATGTTTTAGTACGGAAATCGTGTCCGCTCCATAACTCTGAAATCGTTTGAGATATTTTCACGAAACTTGGTACAAAGGTAAAGCGTCATCAGAAAATGTGCAGAGAGTAAGAAATGTAACTCTTTTTACATTTTTACTGAATCATGCCCCTTTGTAATTTTCAGTTCAGAAATTGCGTCTGGTCCATAACTGAAACCGGTTTTGATTTATTCACGAAACTGGATAAAAATGTTAAAATATCATCAGACGATGTGCAGAGAACAAGAACCGTAACTCCATCAACATTTTTATGGAATTATGCCTCTGTGTAATTTTCAGTACGGAAATCGTTTCCGCTTCTTAACTCTAAAATCGTTTGAGATATTTTCACGAAACTTTGTTCAAATGTAAAGCATCATCAGACAATATGCAGAGAATAAGAACTGTAACTCTACTTACATTTTTTATTAAATTATGCCCCTTTGTAATTTTTAGTATGGAAATTGTGTCCGGACCATATTTTCAGGAATTTGATACACATGTTAAACATCATCAGACGGAATTATGCCCCTTTGTTATTTCAGTATGGAAATCGTGTCTGCTCTATAGCTTTAAACCCGTCAAAGATATTTTCATGAGATTTGGTACAGATATAAAGCATTATCAGACGATGTGCAAAGAATAAGAACTGTAACTTCATCTACATTTTTACAGAATTTTGCCCCTTTGTAATTTTCAGTATAGAAATCATTCCGCTCTCTAACTTTAAAACTGTTGAAGACATTTTCACAAAACTTGGTTCAAATATGAAACTTCATCAGATGATGTGCAGAAAAAAACAACAACATTAATACACCTTCATTTTTAACAGAAGTAAAACTACGATGTCCCTTTGTAAATTTAGATATTGAGAGCTCGACCCCTTTATGCTTTTAAAGCCTTTGGTGATATTTTCACAAAACTTGGAACAAATATAAAGCATCATCAGATAATATGAAGATGTGCAGAGTGCAGAGTGCAAGAATGGTAACTCCAGTTTCCTGCTTTACAGAGCTGTTGCCCTTGTTTTCATCAATCATGATTTTGTGTTTTGCCCACATCTTAATGACTCTACCAGAGGCTTAATTACAAACAACATATTAAATATGAAGGATACATCAAATGAGGAATAAAAACAGAATAACTAAATATGAAGGAATAGCACGATAATAAAAAGGTGTTATTTTTATTTCTGGTTGGGTATGCCATCAACAGTCCCATAAAGGCGGGGACCTATCTAGTCTATCATGGTATTTGCCACTTATCGACGAATCCCATGCAATCTGTTCGAATTCCGTGCATGGTATTGTTCATCTTGGTATCGGGTAAGGGGTGTTCGGGTGGTGCGATGGTGCTGTGTGTACCTTTCAGGGCAGGGGCGTCCTACTGATTTGGAACATTGTAGGGCAAGGGCCTACTGTGCTTGCAGTAGGTGCGGGTGGGGGTTGTTTGGATATTTTTTTGTCTCGTCTAACGGTTCTCTGTCCTTTCTCCCTCTCTCTGGGAGGCGGTCCGATATAGACTGAAATACTGTCTCAAAGGGCCGTTAAACCCTAAAGAATCAACCAATCAATCAATGGTATCGGATACATGTACCATAAGGTTCGCCATTCGACAAATTCCATATATGATATTTGAATCTTAAGCATTACGTTGCCCATCATGGTGTTGGGTAGCCTTGGATTCGCCATTCGATGGATACCATGAATGGTATTCAAATCCCATGCATGAAATTGCACAGCATGATGTCGACTAGCATGGCGTTCATTATTCATGGTATTCGAAATTCATACATAGTATTGCCCAGCATGGTATTGGATAACATGGTTCGCCATTCGCCTGCATGGCATTGCTCAGCATTATACTTTTGACAGTCGATAAATCTCATTCATACCAGTATTCAAATCCCATGCATGGTATCACTCAGCAAGGTATTGGCTAGCTTGGGATTCGTCATTCGATGAAATCCATACATGAAATTTAAATGCACAGCATGGCATTGGGTCGTATGTTTGCTTTTTGACAATTGCTGAATTCCATACATGGTACGTGTACTCGGATTCCATTATGGGATTGTTCAATACGTTATTGGGAAGCATGTGTTGGCTAATCGACGAATCTCATTATGGTTTTGAAATCTCATGCATGGTACTGTCAAGCACGAAGCATGGTATTTGCTAGCAACCCCATGCATC
Organism: Ctena decussata; assembly: GCA_963989385.1. Taxonomy (NCBI): domain Eukaryota; kingdom Metazoa; phylum Mollusca; class Bivalvia; order Lucinida; family Lucinidae; genus Ctena; species Ctena decussata. The sequence goes on along the minus strand of OZ022499.1, from coordinate 81,323,218 downwards.
ATATTCGAACCTCATGCACAGCATTGCCCAACATGGTTATGGTTAGCATGGGATGATTTGTCAGTCGCCGAATCCCATGCACAGAACCACTTCCCATGGGAAGTACTGCCCAGCAGAATTGTGGGTACCCTGGAGTTCGCCATCCGAGGAACGCCAGAATCATCATGCATGGTATTCGAATAGCATATGTGTTATGTCGAGTGTGAGAGATAGCGATTCGATGAGTTCAACGCATGGTGTTCGAATCATATGCATGATATTATCTATGGTATTGACTGATATGGGAATTGCCATTCGACGAATCCCAGGCATGGTATTCGTTCCCCATGTGTGAGTTTGCCAAGTATGGTATTGGCTTGCATTTGGTTTGTCTTTTGACAAATTCCATATATGGTATTTGAATGCCATGCATGAAATTGCCAGTTTGATACTGGCTAGCGTGTGATTTGCAGTCGTCGAATTCCATGCATATAGTATACAAATCCCATTGATTGTTTTCCTAGCATGTCTTTGGAAGTATGGGATTTTCCATACGATGAATACCACGCATGGTATGGTGTTAGCCACCATCGTATTTGCTAGCCTACGATCGCTTTTTCACAATTTACATACATGGTATTCGAATAGCATGTGTTATGTCGAGTATGGTATCGGCCAGCATCCTTTGCATGGTTATTCCACCATGGAATACATGCAAGCCAATAACATGCTGCGCAATAACATACATAGACTTTGATTACCATGCAAGGGATTCGTCGAATTTTGACCTCCATGCTAGCCGATACCATGCTGAGCTATACCAAGCATGGGATTTAAATAACATGCACGAAATTTGTCGAACTGTAAACCCCATGCTAGCCGATACCATGCTGGACAATACCATGCATGGATCGAATACCATACCATGGTATGGCATACCATGATATTCGCCGAATGAAAACCCATATGCTACTTAATACCATTGATGACAATCTCATGCATGGGAATTTTCGAATGGCAAACCTTGTGCTAGCCATTATAATGCTGGCCAATAGTAGGCATGGGAATTGTCAAACGGTGATGCTAGGCTATCAAATACGATAATGGGCAATACCATGCATGGGATTCGAATATTTGAGAAAAAAAATCCCATGCAAGCCAATACCATACTTGGCAATGCCATGATTGAAATTTAAATATCACGCATGGGATTCGTCAAATGACAAGCTCATGTTGGCAATTACATGTGTAGGAATCATTTACCATGCAATGGCAAAACACATAATAGCCAGTCCATACTGGGCAAAACCGCACATAAGATTCAAATGCCATGCAAGATATTCTTCAAAATTTAATGGCAAATCATGTGCTATCCAATATCAAGCACTCACACATGCCTGTGTGCACACACGCCCGTCAACATACACTACAGGTAGTGCATATGTTTTATATCATTTTTACTGTCTGCTAGATAGTGCTTACTGTCTGCTGTGTCCTGTCAACTGTTTACAAAATATTGTCACTGCTTCCTGTCTATTGTACTTCTACTGCAAGATCGATTTTGCGCATGTGCAAGAACATGGGCAAAAGCCATGAATGCATTTGCGTGCTAATGCACAACACATGCACAAAAAATATGTGGTTGTAGGAAGAAGAGGTAAACAGTAGACAAGATGCAGTAGAAATTATCCAGTGTACAGCACACAGTAGAGAGTCAGACAATATACTGCCAGTATATGTGCATGTACTGCAGATGTCGCAGTACAGTGGACAGGAAACAGCAACGTTTCTCAGTAATGGACATATTCAGAAACGGCGTCTGGTGGATGAATCACGGCGTCTTAACTATTGTCTGATACGGCTCTCTGAAGTTTGAATTTCAAACAAGAATACAAATGAATTAATCGTTCTTAAAACAAACAGTTTATTACTTTATAGAATACCACTTTTTTCCTATAACGTACAGAGACATTAGGGGTTTGTAGGATTGAACATTGTTTTCCACACTTTTCTGCTTAAAGCATACATGGTTGCCCTCATTAAATCGTCTCAATGGGGCAGTTTTAAACATTCTACAGATTCTTGGCTAAATTTGAATAAAAAACTGCAGAAGCATTAAATGTTCATCGATTGCCTTTCAAATATTTGTTTGACGTTAGGCGATTGCCATGAACAACGTTTTCGATTGCCATCGTTCTCTACCCTGTTGTTTTCAAATCGATGTATAAACTTCCTTCGTGTACAAGACATAGTGCGAGAATTACCTGTCCTAACTCTTATTTTATTGGCTTGTGGTTTCGGCCACAAGCCAGTATTCATTTCGTTTAGTGATACCGAGTTATTTTCGGAAGAAATTACGTCACGCTCATTCGGAAAATACCAGGAGAGTTGGCATATACTAAAATATGGAGTGGGGTCAACCTATGGAGTGGCGTGGTTTTTTGGAATGGTATTTTGGAGTATTCTGGACAAGAAACCATGCCTCACCATTTTCGGGCAATGACCAGTTGCAAAATGCAAAGGGGCATGTTCTAATTTCTCTCCTGGACTAGCCAGATTATGTGAAATAACATAATAGCTTGCTTGAAAGCATAATACTATGAATCAAGCTAGGCCAAGCCAAGTATACTTTGGGGAACAATAATTAAACATTATGGCCATACTGTATATTTATCCGAGTCAGCAGCATTAAGTCTTGGCAGTTTGAAAATAAAAAAAATAAAAAAAACCCACTCCACTCCAAGGCTCCACTCCAAAGGTTGACTCCACTCTATATTTTAGTATATGCCGGACGATTTTTTGTACCTTCGCGTACGTCATAAAATACATACAATTTTCGCCTGCTACTTTGCCTCAGTGCATTTTTTTTATCCCCATCCGACAACAGAAAATGTATACAATCGCCCACATGGTAATGATCAGACTGCGCAAAATACCTTTGTGGAATCGCCTATGGCATGTTTCAAGGGAGGTAATACTTATATAATTTGCAACAAGTCTTCGTTAATTTTGTATTACGCAGTAGACTAGTTTCTTAAAGGTAAAGATCATTTTTAAACAACATAATAAATATACAAATTTGAACGTAAATAATTACATGTCAGAGTGATAGCCAGCAGAATGTATATATTTTTGAAAGCTTGACGTATTACTGTATATTGACCTTTCACTAATAAAAAATAAATTAATTAAAATTAAAAAATTGGATTGAATTAAGTTCAATTTTCCTATCAACGTGTTCCTGGTGGCTGAACCAGCTGGCTGAACCAGCCCTAGGAAACTGAACTGAAGTTCAACATATGCAGAATTACTGCGTCAACAATCTACATTACTTTATGGGCAAAAAATAACCATGTTAAATGGAGTAAAATATGATGAAACCTAGAGTTGAAGTCTATTTCCAATATTACATAAGGACATGCTATCTCTCGCCTGTTTGCGCATTGTCACAAAAACCACTCAACCAAAAAACGTTAAGTATACGACACCGGCACCGACGGTGATAATGCCGCAGACACAGGAACAGTAAAGTAATACACTTGTAGATCTACCTAGTTTCTGCTAGTAGCAGGCGAAACTAAAATATTATCTGAATAGAAAATAAATCCGAGCAGATCAGAAATCCATCATTATGATGCATGTTTGTCAAGAACCTGCCCACATGCTTATGACGTATACAATAGTAGCAGAAAGCCAATAAACTATAATCAGCTTCACAACACCGCATAACTCTATATTAGGCTACCTTTGCTAGTGTCGAGATTCCTGTATATGTGCACAGTTAGGCCTACTGGTCGCAGAAGCTAAATGTGACTGACTTTCACGGCGTATTGATGCTTTGCATCAATGTTTTCTTGTCACAGTCTCTAATGTTGCCTTTTAATTTCACCTATACAAATGTACAGAGAAATATTTACACAATTCGACGATTTCCTTAGATGAACCTTTACTGGGCTGACGATGTACATACATCCATGAACAACACGCAGTCATGCAATGTTACGCTTAAGCGACGTCACGGATTATTCGACGTCACGGATTATTCGATAAGTTGATTGGCCGACGTAACGTTTGATATACGTCATGTCATAGTGACGGCTGTTGAACGTCATTACCAAACACGTTGGTAAATAGCTATTCTTCGTCCTTTCCTTGGCGGAAAATTAGCCAGAACTTCACAAATAAGTACCAAAATTGATGTGAAAACATAGTATAAATGTAAGAGATAAATTTCATTTTTCGGAAGTTCATGGGAGTATGAACACAATGGGTTCCGTGCTTTGTTGTTCCCAAATGTTGTAAAGCAAGTAAGTCATTATCTCAAACAATAGTAGCATGCATTTTCTTCTCAGAGTGTCAAAATTTCCTTCTAGTCACTGTCACTGATGCTACTAAAACCAAAAATATAGTTCAGTGAATATATATTTGTTGTCTTTTTTTTTGATGCCAAGTTCAGATGTGCCAAGATTCCACAGACACAGGTTTGAAACAGTCTTTCCTAAAATATTGATTCAAACTAAATGTGACTTAGCAGCCATATAGAACAGACTTGAAATAGGTCCATATAGTAATTTTCCTTGAGACATGCCTAACGGCTTAAACGTTGGAAAAGTCTCTCTCTCTCTCTTTCTCTCTCTCTCTCTCTCTCTCTCTCTGTGCGCGTGCGTACGTGTGTGTGTGTGTATGTGTTTGTGTGATTTGTCGCTTAACGTCCACGGTAAACAGCAATGGTCAATTCGAGACGGTCAGTTAACCTAACCACACTATTCCTGGGCAGGCTCAGACCTCCTAAGCGGTTAACCAGTACTAAGACCGGGTTCGAACCCAGGGCCTCTGACTTATGAGTCAAGTGCCCTACCGATTGCGTAACACGGCCCGTGTGTGTGTGTTTACATATTTCCTCAATCTGTTTTTTCAAATAAAGTCTACACTTGTTTTTACCTCACACCTGTAGATAATGCCACCATTCAAGAAGTTAAAGGCTCCATTGCTCTATCAGCATGAAAATTTTTATCAAGAGGTATCGCTGCAAGCTTCTCTCTACAGTTTCGTAATTGTAAATGACCGTGATTATGTAGCTTTAAAAAAATAAAACATCCTTGAGTTTCACTTAAAATCGGTTTGAAAACTTATCTGGGTCATTTTAGTTGGCAACTAAAATGACCTACTTTCGATTTCATGAAACGGTAAAAATACAATGTACACGCGTAGAGTCTCAATCACTATCTCGCCTATGTTTATATAGCATGGCTAAACGGGAAACCAGAACAGGAAATTGTATCTTGTGGAGCGTTTTGTTATTTTTCAAAAACTTGTTTTCTCTACTTTTTGCCAGTTATATGACTCAATATATGCACACCAACTCACAATTTATTACCAAACGTGAAGGTTGAACCGCTTTTTACAATGATTTGAGTTTAGGCGTTTTTACCGCTGATAGGACTATTGAGACTTTAAGAAATTTTATTTTGCTAAATAAAAATTAGCAACAGAAAGTGCACTAACAACTGGGTTTACTTGAATAAACAACTGATGAACATTTCACTGGCTTAGCTGTACAAGCCTTCCTTTTAAAAGGAAATTTTATACTCAGTCCACCCATAAGCCTTCATAAGCCTTGTATGAACGCATCGCCCTTAAGCCCTGCATGAACGCAAGTTGTTCAGTGTTTATAACACACTCTATCACCTATTGCTAGAATCTCTCCCGGTTTGGGAGGCAATAAATCTCTGAAATAATCTTGTGGTTTTCAGCTAGCTGTCATTGCTATCTTATACTACTTTCCACAACTAATTATTCTCCAGATGTCCCAGTATCAAATTTAACACTTCAGCCAGCAAATTTCATTTCATTGTTTGTGTGTTACTTTCAATGTGTGTTATAATTCTGTTTAGCAAGAAGAAGATAAAATAGAAATATATTTCTTTCAACAGGTATTTTTCTTATATATCTTTTTATTTTTCCTAACTTTGCTGGACCAAATACTGTTATACATGAATAAATTAAAATGGTTATAATAATCAGAAAAAAAAAAACTATTACCTGTAGTATTATGAAAGAATATGTCCGGAAGTTTAGCATCTTTGCAAGCCAAGGGCACTAAGTCTACTTTGGTCTTTAAGTACCTCAGACTAAAAGTGGACTTAGTGCCCTTAGCTAGCGAAGATATTCATCGTAGCAAGTCAAGGGCACTAAGTCCACTTTGTTCCCTATGTACGCCTAGGGTACTAAGTCCACTATGTTCCACTTTGGTCTTTACGTACGTCAGAAACAGAGTGGACGTATACCCTTGGCTAGCGAAGATATTCATCGTAGCAAGTCAAGGGTACTAAGTCCACTTTGTCCCTTACGTACCCCAAGGGTACTAAGTCCACTTTGTTCCTCACGTATGTTTGAAACAAAGTAGACTTAGCACCCTTGGTTATCAAAGAAATTTATCTTAGCAAGTCAAGGGTACTAAGTCCACTTTGTTCCTTACGTACCCTTGGCCGACGGCCTATTTGTAAATTGAATTTAACACTGTGGTATTTCATTGGATGCGAGCAACTTCCATCGCATCCAAGCAAATTATCTATAACAAAACATTTTCCGCATAACAGGGGCTCTTGTTGATAGAAGTAAAAAGTATGCAAAGACCAGGAACTGAAACAATCAAAATCCAAATCCAGCCCTCAAACCATAGTTGGAAACAACTAAGATTACAAATAATCAAGATACAGAGAACATATGGCCAACCGAGTGAGCAACTTGTTCCCAAAAGGTGGCCACTCAGCAACCCAAACCGAACCAAAAATAATAAGAACATACATAAGGTAAAACATCACAGAAACTCTGACACCAAAAACAGGCAACAGAGAACTACAACAGAACTACCGCCTTGGAACGGTCAGTAATGAATTACTGGGGGGCTTAAATCGATTTTACAGGCCCAACCTCACCCTCAGTTTCTGAAGTGGTACAAAACATTTAGAAGACTATCGTGTTTACTGTGAACAATTACCAAAAAAAAAGACCAGATGGTCAAGATTTAACCAGTTCATCAGTGGTTTTGAACACTTATGCGAAGTTGTGGAACAACTGTGTTTTAAAACTGATCTTCTGATTGGTACAAAAACAACATGTGACAGGGGGGAACAACTTGCTGCAGCAGCAAGGTGGCGTTGTGGAAAAATCCGATCTGAGAATAGGCCGTTGGCAAAGGGTATGATAGAAAAAAGTGGACTTAGTACCCTTGGCTAGCGAAGACAGAGGTTTAGATGAAGTTAACTTTTGTTTTTTAATTGTGAGATAATATCCCTGTTTACTTAAAACATATGCTGTTGCCCCTCCTTAAAAGTGCCTTGACAAGGAAGTCTTAAGGAAGGTAACAATTTATTTTTTCTTCAAAAACAAATGTACATCATATTTTAACAAACATTGTACAGAAATATGGACTTATACATGTTGTTTAGTCTGACAAAGGACCTCTGACAGTTTCAATGCAAATTTGACCATTTTTTGACAAATTACTGCAGCTTCCACAGAAAACCAATTTTAAAGATTTTTGCATTTACTGGTTTGTTTTACTTGTACATCAAATACCAATATATTTTTTCCGAAATTTGTTTTTTTACAAGGTGTGCGTCGCACTTGGATTTTTATATTAAAGTTCAACCTATCACGCAAACCTTTTAAAACGGTTTTCTAATAACTACTCTCTTGTTGAGGCACTCCAGCAAGTGGTTTTTTGAAGTTGTAGCCCATCCCTTTCCTTTTTCTGCCTTTATCTTTCTCTTTAAACTTTTTATTTGGTTGGCAGAGTCAGTTCTTCAGTTGCCGGCTGACCAAACGGGGATTCGAACCTGTGTGTTTTGTGCACCATTTTAAAAATGCTCGAAACTCTGAAATACGTGTAACTAACTCATTGAAACATAATATTCAACTGATGTCTTTTTCATTAAAGACCCGGGCATTTCCTCTTATGTTTGTTGCAGCCAGACGCTGGGTTTCATGAATTTATCAATATCCAAGTAATACCTAAAGGTACATTCCGTATTTAGAAATCTAGTTTTACAATAAACGGCATGTTATCTTCTATTATTTGTAAAAAGAATTAAAATCGAAGTTTTTTGGTCACAGAGAAGTAGGTCACTTTGGCCCACTTCGAATCGAACTATAGTAGCTACTATATTTACTAAAGTTCCAATCAAAGTGCGATGAAGGCTACTAAAATGATGTCATGAACTTAACAAAGATCAACCAAGGACTCTGGACCGCCGTTACTCTAGTAGAAGATGGCGGCTGTTGAAGACTCTCGCCATTTGTGGGTGTACAGCAAGAATATATTTGTTCATACAATTATTTCAGGTCATATATTAGTATTTAATATTTAAATTGTCATTTTTAAAGACTACATGCACGGAAAAGGCAATGGGGGCACGATTTTTATTTCCGTTTCTATGACAACATACTTCTAAAGCAACTTTTGGCGTTAGATTGGTAATGCGAGTGCGCATGCCCAAAAATACTACTATGGTAGGTACTCTAGTTTGATTCGAATTGGGCCTCTGTTGTAAATGCTTTTTGAACATATAGCTATATCAGAATTATGGTGGATTTATTTTGTATGATTTGAGATATCGTTTCCCCTGAAGATATCTTTTGAAATATAGATACTTGTTTAAAAATGCTGATACCATTTTCATATTAAACAGGCATATCAGTGGTAAAAGAAGATATCTGTAGCAAAAAAGGATATCTGTATTTCAACTATATATCGAGTTCGGGTAGGGATATCTGTATTTTACTTGAGATGCATAAAACAGCCTACAGGTCTCTCTTTAAACGGCAGAAAGTTTTAAAGATGTTTAAAATGCAAATTCTCATTTTCATTATAGAGATCTGCATCTGAAATATTAATGATATCAGATGTACTGCAATTTGAAATACTGATCTACCGTATTTTGTCCAATAAACGCATCTGGGCATGGCAATTTAAAAATTCTAAACACAGATTTCAGGAGACAAAGTTTGGGCTAAAAATTACAAATTTTGATTGCATTAAGCTAGCTTTGTTGGAATTAGACATGTTAATTAGAGAGGGCATCTATTAGAAAAAAGGTATGCATATAAATATTTGTGTGTTTCTAAAATCCTAAAATTGAAACCTAAATACCATTTTTCAAAACGGACACGTGCCCCAGAGGCGATGCATTTTACAAGGGAGGGGGGGGGGGGGGCTTTATGAGGGAAAACACGGGCATATAACATTATTTTTTGGGAAAAAGTGCAGGGGGCATTTATAAGAGCAGGGACGTTTATTAGGATTTATATGGAATATATATAGAGAGCTGTAGGATTTAGATCAGATTAGAAGTATCAGTATCTCTTTATAAAATACAAGTACCTTTATTTCAAAACTGTTCTATGTTAGATATAGATATTTTCAAATATGATTTTCCTTAATCCATTTATGCATAGTGGAATGTTCTATCCTTATCAAATGGATAAATCCATTTGTCAATTAAGGGGTGTCTTGTTAAGTTTATTTTATCATTAAATTTTATTTTAAGGAGAAATACACATTTATGCGAATAGTGTAGACCCTGATCAGACGTTGCATTCTGCGGCTTTTGATCTGGGTTAGCACTGTTTGCCTATGTCCTGTGTAGGGGGAGCTAGACGGTAATTGGTTATAAACACTGCATATCCTAACTATAAACAGAGATACGTGCATTGCAAATAAAGAAATCTTAGTAAAGCATGTAAAGGATTATCACATGCATGTACATGTATCTGGGTGTGCACTGTTTGCTAAGCATCACTCACTGTTTACACCTTTTTTTCACATTCGATAGGTATACATTTTGTTATAATGAGAGACAGTTTGTTTGAAAACATATGTTGTGGCTCTCATCAGAGCAGCCTCATCGAGGGTGACGAAATATGTTTTAAGGAGAAATAAGAAAAATAACTCCCTCTTGTCTATTTACAGCTCTAAATTTAATAATGAAAAAATTCCTTGTAGCTGAAAATGTGTACAAAAAGTTAATTGAAGCAGACAGACCAAATGCCTTTTAATCTCTCACTATTTTGTTTTGGGGTTACAGTCTAACTGTAATGATAGTTTATTTGACATGCTAACAGATTGTAGAAAAGAGGTTTTCTTATGAAATCTTTGCAATAGGTGATAGAGTGAACAGTGAAAATTTACTTTTTTAGATTTATTGTTTATATACGCAAACGCGGAGGACGGCGACCAAGCTGCATTGATGCCCAGGCTGGTCTGAGTCATTCCTATTTGCACATGTTTATATTCCTATAGAATTCGTACATATTCCTTTTCACGCGACCGCCAACCTTGACAAAAACGTTTATTTTGGGATATCTGTTTTCCGCTTTCGTTTTACTATATTAGTATAAAATAAGAGTTAGGACAGGTAATTCTCGCACTATGATACTGACAACTAGCGAGACATAAACTCAACGCTGTGTCAGTAGCGCAGTGCGTTACTGCATGCGTTTTAACAATTTCCAGCTGTTGTTTCTGTTTGATCCCGGGCGTTGGAGTTTGTTTTTGATTTTTTTTAATTAAAACAATGGCAGTGCCTGCAAGTCTTGAGGACGGAGTTCTGAGCTTGAACCATAAGATAAGATATTTGGAAAAAAAAAATGAAACATTAAGGAGACAAATAACATGTTTGTGTGTCAGTATAATATTTCTTCTGTTACAAGTGTCTCGGGAATTTTAGAGCAAACTTTTACGGTAAGTCAGTTCTTCATAGTGGGATCACATCAAGTTTTGCAAAGTCTTATGCTGCTAATATTTCTGAGAAATTAGTATTAAACTGCGCCAAAACCAGTACCAAATAATAATGATATTAGAGAATAAAAAGACAATAAGATATACTTTTCGGCGATTGCGAAATATCAGCCGACACAACCGCACAGGCTGATATGAATGGTCCCTGTTTGCACTCTATGGATTCTGACTAATCAACACAGCAGGACGGAAGATGGATTTGAATGTGAACGCTGGTCTGAATTGCTAGCAGTAAGGTACCGTTTTCTCGTTATGCGCCTCACAAGTACGAAGTATGAGGGTAACTTCGGACAGCGGGTAAATTCGGACAGTGAAATTTTTCCTTTATATTTCAGTTGTCTGGAACTAAAAAAAAACAATAACTAGTCAAACAGTGAAAATCCTGATGACACGGCTCATGATGAGCCGTCTCATCTGAATTTTCACTGTTTGCAATGGTATGTCCGAATTTACCCGCCTGTCCGAAGTTACCCAACTCTCCCCTATAACTGCATATTAAGAAGGTGATTTATGTCAAATTCAAAAATCTGTATAAAACCATAAAAAGTAACGTATCTCCGTGAAAGTTAACGTACTTCTTATTTTTGTTGTTCTCTACGTACACTCTATCACCCATTGCAAAGACTTCATAAGAAAACCTCTTTTCTGCAATCTGTTAGCATGTCAAATAAATTTTAAATACCCCGCAGTTTTGAAACTGTCTTCTGCACTAACAGACGACTAATTTTATTGGCTAGAGAGAGAAAGAACAGCGTTTCCGATTGGTCAGCTGTTACCAGGAAACGCATCAAGTAGTGTAGTAGTTACCTCCCCTAAACCTACGCAATGGCTGCGATTATAGGTGAGGTACCCAGTAAATCCTGCACACATTATTTTCTGTGCGGGCTACTGCGCATTCTCATTGCGCAGTTTATAAAAATCGTCTGCTAGAAGTACAGACAAAACCGTGGTTTATCGATAAGGGGCCTTGTGAGAAAAATAGATATTTGTCTTGTTAGAACTAAGAAGAATCAGATTAGCACGGGTTACACTATGTGACCATACCCTCCATTCTTTCGTAATAATTTTGTGGTGGTTTGCACAGGTTTGGTGACTCTACAATATTATTAAACCATTTAGTTGGTTTGCCCTCAAGGCGATAAATTCCGTTCAGTATGAGTAACACCCCAAGCTCTGGGGACATACTGTAGCCCCGGACTGTAGCCATTGGAATGTTGACTATCTCATCCATTTCATTCCATGTTTAAAACTATGCCCCGCTATCATATTTTACGTTTCTATGGCAGTTAAGAAATATTAAATTAAAAACTATAATCATTAATGAATTAAAATCAAAGCTACAAAACAGTTTAAAGGTTCCAAAATTTTCTATCAGCTCAGTAAAATGAAACAAGATCAACCATGGATATATAAAAGAAAAGCACATTTCTCATGTTTTCAGTTCGTGTCCTAATATGATATGTCCCAGCGGTAATACTAGTGAGTAGTGATAAAACTTGATTCTAAAAATATGGTAGTTACGCGATAGCTGGAGAAATACCATCCGCGGTGATGTTCGGTTTTCTTCGCTGGAGGTTTATAAAATGTCTGATTACTGGGTGTATGACCTCAAATCTTGTTGGCCATATATGATAAGACTAACGCATCAAGGAGATATTGGCTGAATTTGAAAACAGGCCCAGCCGCGGGCATGACGTCATTCGTTAGACTAAAAATTAAAATATATATAAAGACCATAATTTCAATAATTCACATCTCTACTGAGCCAGGAATAAGCCAAACTGCAAAAAACTTATTTATGAAACTACAACATTAAAAAACCTTATAATAGATATATTATTATATAAATAAGTATAAATTGTTACAAGTCCCTGTGATAACAGACAAAGGCAAATCTCGATCACCGCGAGATAAAATGTGACTTCCTGATTTACCCACGTGGTTGGGATAAAATGGGGTGAAGTGTAAACGGTAAAACTTTAATATAGTGGACTCATGTGGATTCCTCCCTTATAAGAAGGAGAACCACAGCAAATCTAGTACCAACGGAAAGTTCAGTATCTCTTCTTTATTTTCATACCTAAGATTTAAAGCCCAGGCTGATACAGAACTTGTCAGGGTTTAACAAACCAAGGCAGTGTCCGACTTTTTTTGGCTTGACGATCGCCATTTTTAATTTCTTTTACCGAGGGTACCAATATATTTTCCACTATTTGCAGGACTTGGCAGGAATATTTATGACATGTTCGTAATCTTACAATTAACACTTGTCAGTAATGGTAAAACATCTGTTCACTAACCTACAATCCTTTAAAATGTGGATTTGTCAATCATAAAACAGAGTTCACGAAAGTTAATCCGAGCCTTCTCTGACTGAAAAAGCCTTTTTATAATTTTGATTGGCGGCTTATTGACGTCAGAGGAACGAAAGTGGTGAAAACTCTAATATTGTATTTCCCACAGATGCCCTTGGTTTCTGGTTGAATTTCTATTGCGTATTATGTTGCAGTTATATGTAAACTTTGCAGTCCTATCAAAAAATACCTTTTGATGACTCGGCACAATAATTCAATGTGATACCCCGTCTAAAAGCAGATAAATAACAATATTTTTAGAGCGAGTCGAGATTTGTAACATATCTCCGCCATTATTGTTTTTGTTGACAGATCGCGTGAGGTCAGCCCGGTGTTTATAAGAAAAAATACTATCGGTCACTTTATCCGTTTCGTAGGGGGTCCGTGGAAACACCCCAAAACACCCCAAGCCTCTACCAAACCGCGCCAAACCAGCATCCCCAGTTTCATATCACCACCCTGTCCCCTCCACACATACACCAACACCGCTCCCACCCATCCCAAACAGTATTTATATGGATGTACCGTGCTCTTAGCTCACCGTCCGAAGGCAAGGTCCTCCAAAAGGACCTACTCAGCCTAGAACAATGGGAAAAGATGTGGGATATGAACTTTAACCCCTCTAAATGTCAGGTCCTTCATGTCACTCGTCTTAAAAACCCCATTCAGACTAAATACTTCTTTTATGATATTGAGCTGGATAGTGTTTCATCTGCAAAATATCTAGGGGTCACCATCTCGGATGACCTAACTTGGAGTACCCATATTGATAATGTAACCAAGAGCGCTAACCAGACTCTTGGATTTCTGAAAAGAAACATTCGGGTCCATAATAAGGACCTGAAATCAGTAGCCTACAAAACACTAGTAAGGCCCCAGTTGGAGTACGCTTCAACAGTATGATCCCCCCACACTGCCACTGGTATACATAAAATGGAAGCGGTCCAAAGAAGGGCTGCCACGTGGGCAACAAGAGATTATGATTACACATCCAGCGTCACTGCTATGTTGAAGGACCTAAATTGGCGCCCCCTAGACCAACGACGTATAGATTGCCGTCTTATAATGATGTACAAGGTCACATATGACCTTGTTGCCATTCCTGCATCTGAGTACCTTGTTCGCAACACTAGACAGTCAAGACATATTCATCCACTTTCATATCGACAAATCCCAACTTACAAAGACTACTACAGGTTCACATTCTTCCCTAGGACTATGATCCATTGGAATGCTCTCCCACCCTACATACCGGTCCTTCCTACCTTGGTGCAGTTCAGCAGTGCTGTCTGCCAGGTAATTCATGTCTCTCCCTAAACACCAATTTCTGTTTTTATCTTTTAACTATACTAACACTCTTTATCGCACTGTACAAACTCATTTCACATACTTTCCTATACATTTGTTCCAGCTAACCCCCTTCAGCACTTGGTTCGCCGGAACCCGTCTGTGTCCCCCCTCGGGGGTTAAGACGTAACGGAAGAAGATTCAAAATAAAAAGAAAACTTTAATAAGTGTTTACCCATGATATGTATGTACGTATCTCTTTTAATAACTTCGGGTTTAAATATTAACGAAAAAATAATAATCTCAGTATAATGAAGTAAATTATTTTGTACGTTTATGTATGTCACGCAGGGTGGGGCAGGGGGGGGGGAGGGGGGAGGAGGGGGCGACCATTTATACCACTCCAAACCAGCCATCCTGGATACAAACTAGAACCCCACCCCTTGCGCAGTGGCACGTATATAGGACCGAATAGACGAGTTGACCGGTCTGAATTGACCCGGATTGACCTTCTTTACAGAATTCCTTGAATGAAAGAACGAATTGTCCAAGCGCGAAACGTCCGGATTTGTGACGGTCTGTGGAAACACCCCAAACCACCCCAAAGCATCCCAAACCACCCCAAACCACTTTCATACCACCCTCCCTGGGTACAAACTAGAACCCCATCCCCTCCCGCACCAAGACACCAACATCTCAGGTCAATTGGCGAGTATAGTTCAGCCTATAATTTCTTTTCTCCCCTCCCTTTCTCGTTCTTTAAATTAATGTGCCGCTGCGCTAGGGGTAGGGTTCTAGTTGTATCCAGGGTGGCTGGTTGGGGGGGGGGGGGGGGGTTAAATGGTCGCCCCCCCTCTAACCCTGCGTGACATACAAAAACGTACAAAATAATTGACTTTATTATACTGTGATTATTATTTTTTGTTAATATTTAAACTCGAAGTTACATACATATATATCATGGGGCAATCACTTATTGAAGTACTCTTTTTATTTTGAATCTATATAGACTAGAAACTGTTTGGAATGGGGTGGGAGAAGTGCTGGTGTAAGTGTGGAAGGGTGACGGGGTGATGTGAATCCGAGGAGGCTGGTTTGGTAAAGGTTTGGGGTGGTTTGGGTGTTTCCACGGACCCGATTTGTGATGTTGAAATGATGTTGGATATTTTTACCTGTACACCGGCACGCGCAAGAACTGATTCAGTAAATGCTGATGCTATAAATAGTATTACTACCAAAATTTCACAGACATTGGTTAATGCAGCAGAAAATTGCAATATGATAAAAAAGAAAAATGTACTTCACATGCCATTTATATGTTTGTTTATATGTTTGTTTCATCTTTCATTTTAGCTCTTATGCCCGTAATGGGCCTGGAGTAAATAAAAAACTTGTTGTTGTTGTTGTCAAATCAAAACGAGGTCATCAACAAAAAGCGATATTTTTCTTTACCTCATTAAGTTCGATCAAAGATTATTATGGTTCAAAATGAAATAAAATGTGACAAACACTGCAGAATGGTGCAAAAATGAATAAGGAATTAGCCACTGTATATCTTTTGCGCAGGTAATTGATAAAACTAACCAAAATTAGAAATTTGCTTGGCCGATCCACCGATGGATCGGCTGAATTAGAGTTTTTAAGTGCAGTATCGCTCTGGCTGCAAGACCCAATTTTGCAGCCAGAGAAGACTCGGGTTAACGAAAGTCTGCGAGAGTTTACAGGACCGAATCTGGTAAAATGATTAAAATGTACTTGAAAATAGTGAAAATTTTTACCAGACCGAATGCATTTTTACCAGACATGTCAGGCGGTCAGACGGAGTTTCGTGAAGACTGATAAAATAAAGTTTAGTCTCGAGTTTGTAGGAAAGCTGCAAGCGTCCTTTAAATTTGATCAATGTAGTAAGGTTAAAACTGCGATGTAAACATTCTGAAATTTAACTTGTCAACCTCGTGGCAAACGGTCTCCCTCTTGAGAGGAGCAGTGCCATTCTGATAGACTCGGTTTATTCCGTATAAATAAGTAGACAGGGCATTATGTTTCTGCACAAGAATATACTCACATTTTTGGAACCAGGACATTTTATTAAAAATTGTTTTCCTTCAAAATGTGGATACATCCTTTTATAGAGATGAATCCACACTTTGAAGAAAAACAATAAAATGCCTTGGCTAAAAAAAATGTGGAAACATCCCTATAGAGGGACGAAAATGTGGATACATCCTTGTATAGAGATGTATCCACATTTTGAAGAAAACAATGCCCTGGCTAAAAATGTGGATACACTCCTGGATCTATTGAGAGACAATGTGGAAACCCCCTATAAAGAGACGAATCCATATTTTCAAGGAAAACAATAATATGCCTTGACCAAAAAATTAGGATTCATTTCATTCCTGTAGGTAAGAAAATGTGGATACATCCAAATATACAGATGCATCCACATAATGAAGGAAAACACCAATATGCTTCTGCTGGCCCATCTTGTCTTACTCGTTGGTACTGACTCGCCCGGAATGTAGCATGTTGGTTGGAACTTTGAGGGGTGCCCGTGCCAATGTTTGTTTAATTTCGACTTGAATGTGTTCAGGGAAGGTGCCAAAACCACAGAATTTGGTAGAGAGTTCCACACATTTATAACACGGTTTGAAAATGCGTTTGCTCTGACATTTAATCTGCAACGCCTTTTGAAGAATTTCAAATCATTTCCTCGAGTAGAGTGCTCTGACATTGTAAAGAAGGTTGGCTCTACACGGTCGTATATGGTCTCAATTTGTAGATTAGATGTGCAGCTTTACTTTGATACCAAATTTGCCTCATTTCGCCTGCTTTAAAGGCTTTGAATCCACATGAGTCCACTATATTAAAGTTTTGTGCCGTCATTCGCGTTTACTTTAAAAACAGATTAACAGGTAATCTTACTATTAAATACCCCGCTCCACAGGAAGTGTGTCGCATTAAAGCAAGTTCAATGCGACACAACGATGACATGGCCTATCGAAAATAGACAATAATGAACAACACAAGAATAGAGTGACAGGTTGCAGATTCGTACAGGGTGCAGATTCGTACACTTGGAGTTTTAGGACCTCTACTCGTATCCGAGTAGATCTCGTCAGCTAGTAGTTCTCGTCATTCTGCTTAAAACGAGTTTTTCGCGTATTTTTTCTTCACTTCAACTGCCTTAATCTTAAGTTTATGATACATTTGATCAAACTAGTGCAAAATCTCATCAAGATATCGAGCTGTGTATATATAAATGCCTTTTTTTCTCTTTTGGATTCGCAAAGTCGCGTGATTACGTCAGGGGCATTCACGTGAGCACGTTCAAGCCACGCGCTGACCTCTCTTAATTGGGTAAGGTTTTCCAATATTGTGTCTACTTTGCAAACAAATTCCGAATGTAAGTCAACATTGCAGGAAAAACACAAAAATATTAAAATAGCAAACCTGACCCGGTCATCATTTATCGTTTTCAGCAGCCTCGTGAACAAGACAAACTCTTGGTCTCAGTTTTATGTTTGTTTTCGTCTGCTGTGACCTCATTAAAAAATTAAGCGCATTCGGCATACGCACGGACTTTGTTACATGAATAAGATGTAAAAAAATCATTATATAGGAACAACAGCAAAATGGGTTTTATATTTATTTTAAAATCGAGCTCAAAAGCAACATGACGAGAACTGCTTCTGGACGTGACGTTGTCTGTGCGTGATAGCATATCAAATAATGATCGCTCCCTGAGGTTCGTTTCTATAAATAAATTCATGACGTGTGTGTGGAAACCAGAGTTATTAGGTACACAATACACAACTACCGCAAACTGAAAGAAAACCTGCTTGTTTGGGAGAAAACAGGAAACTGTTAGAAAAAAATGACGAGAACTACTCGGATACGAGTACTGAATGCATCGTGTCAATTAAAAAGAAATTAATTAAACGACTGTTTACACAATCTATCGTGTCAATCATTTTCAGTGCACGCTTGAGCGTGCCTTGTAGATTTCACTTATTGCAGACGATTTTTAGCTCACCTGGCCCGAAGGGCCATAGTGAGCTATTGTCATACCAATGCGTGCGTCCGTGCGTCGTCCGTCAACACCTAAAAACAAAATTATTCAAACATCTTCTTCTGTAAAACTACTGGTCCCATGGTTCTCAAATTTCACATGGAGCATGACCTGACTCCAGGGTCTCAGAATTGTAAAATTGGGTCAGGTTGAAAATCCAAGATGGCCGCAGTTACTAAAAATAGCAAAAACAACAAAATAAACTTCTTCTCCAGAACCACTGGGTATATTTGTCTGAATTTTGGCATGGAACATCAGTGAAACCTTGGTATTCAAAATTGTAAAAATGAAAAATATCTGTAGCGGAGTTTTGTCACAGTGACCTACTTTCTGTTTACGTGTGTAATTTTGCTCAAATGCCAATGTCAAAAAATGACCTATTTAAACAACTTCAAACAACTTCTTCTCTAAAACCACTGAACCCATGGATCTCAAATTTCACATGGAGCATGACCAGACTGCAGGGTTTCAAAATTGTAAAATTGGGTCAGGTCAAGAATCCAAGATGGCTGCTGTTACTAAAAATAGCAAAAACAACAAAATCAACTTCTTCTCCAGAACCATTTGGTATATTTGGTTGAAAGTTTGCATGCACATAAGTGGGACCTTGGTATTGAAAATTGTAAAAATAAAAAAAATCTATAGCAGAATTAGGTCACAGTGACCTACTTAGCGTTTACAAGGCCGATTTTGCTCAAATGTCAATATCTAAAGAAAATGCAACCAATTCTGACCAGATTTGGTCAGAAATGGTTCTTGAATGGAATTATTTCAATTTTGTGCCAGTTGACTATCCAAGATGGCCACCATGGGGGCCCTTACTAAAAATAGCACAAACATAAAAATGACAATTACTCAAGAACCCTTGAATGGAATTGGACCAATTTTGTGTCAGAATGTTCCTTGCATGAAGCCGTTTCGATTAATTGCAATTTGGCATTCCAAGATGGCCGCCATCTGCCGTTACTAAAAATAGCACAAAACATGAAAATGGCAATATCTCAGTAACCGCTGAATGGATTTTGACGAAATTTGTGTCAAAATGATTCTTGCATTGACACGCTATAGGACCCTGACCTTATGCAATGTATTTTTCGAGCAAACATGGCGGACACTGTCAGCACGCCGGGAGTGGCCTCTCCGAACGAAGGTAAATTCAAAAGCTTTTATGTCTTATCTAGATAGTCATACTCATTTACGTTTTAAGAAATAAGTTATTTTTCCCATCTGACGTCTTGATTTAACAAATACTGTCTAGATTGTTGCATTTTAGTTTCGAGTTGCATAAGCGTGTGCTTTGCTCACCATTTTTATTGACGGCATATTTTATAAAAAATATAAAAACAGCGAACTAAAAATATTGATCAGGTTATTCATTGCATGGGCTAATAAGATATTCAAGACAAAAGATGTTTTCTTTAAATTTGGTCGAAAAGAGATGTTTACTTACGAGAAAAACAACATTTTAGTCCACTGTACACAATCAAAATGTTCCCCAGCCCTGGTCAGTAATTTCGAGCATGGTCACATTCCATTGAACGGGTATTCTGAGTAATAAAGGAGTGATTTTATCATGAAAATTTTGAATGGGTATTCTGAGCGAGGGCAATAGGAGAGAATGCACATTCTTGTAGCAAAAAAAATAAGAACATCACTATGCGAAACTATATCGGGAGCTAACTCACAAGAAACGTGTTCTACCCAAACCTGTAAAAATAAGATAAATTGCTAATCGCAACTTCTGCTGTTATAAAAATATAACCTGTCAAGCTTTGAGCAAGCCTTCTGCTTAATACCTCTCTCTCTCTCTCTCTCTCTCTCTCTCTCTCTATGCTTATGCATTTGATTTTCTCTATTGAAATAAAAGGCGTGAAGATTGGATGCCTTTTTAGTTATGGTACCAAAATACCTTCTATATAGACTTTGGTATCGGCTTTTAGACTACCTCATACTTCAATCGCAGTTGCAGCATTTGCACGAATTGTCTTACCATATATTGTTCATACAAGTAGACACTCTACAAGACTGGTAAAAATCTCTTCAATACTTTGTTACTTTGTTAATTGTGAAGGATGTGTCAGCACACTGGTCAGTCAAAATAACATTTTAGAATATATGCTTTGTTATAATTTTGTTTGTTTGTTTGGGTTGAGGCTTTACGTCCCAGTAAACAATTTTTATCCCCCGACCGAAAGGTTCGGGGGATATAGTGATGAGCCTGGCGTCCGTCCGTCCGTCCGTCCGTCCGTCCGTAAACACTTTCTTGTCCGCTCTATATCTTGAATACCCTTTGGAATATTTTCATGATACTTCACAGTTATGTAGAACAGGTCATGACGATGTGTCGCGTACAAGAGTGGTAACTCTTGCTATTGTACTTTTTGAATTATCTCCCCTTTGGTGATTTTTTGGCAAATTCGTGTCCGCTCTGTAACTTGAATACCCTTTGGAATATTTTCATGATACTTCACAGAAATGTAGAACAGGTCATGACGATGTGTCGCGAACAAGAATGACAACTCTTGCTTTTTTACTTTTTGAGTTATTTCCCCTTGATAGTTTTAGGTGTGATTTTTTGGCAGATTCGTGTCCGCTCTATAACTAGAATACCCTTTGGAATATTCTCATGATACTTCACAGATATGTAGAACAGGTCATGACGGTGTGTCGCGAACAAGAATGACAACTCTTGCTTTCTTACTTTTTGAGTTATTTCCCCTTGATCATTTTAGGTATGATTTCGTGTCCGCTCTATAACTTGAATACCTTTTGGAATATTTTCATGATACTTCACAGATATGTAGAACAGGTCATGACGATGTGTCGCGAACAAGAAAGACAACTCCTGCTTTCTTACTTTTTGAGTTATTACCCCTTGATGGTCTTAGGTGTGATTTTGTGTCCGCTCGATAACTTGAATACCTTTTGGAATATTTTCATGATACTTCACAGATATGCAGAACAGGTCATGATGATGTGTCGCGAACAAGAATGACAACTATTGCTTTCTTACTTTTGGAGTTATTTCCCTTTGATGATTTTAAGTGTCCGCTCCATAGCTTGAATACCTTTTGAAATATTTTCATGATACTTCACAGATATGCAGAACAGGTCATGACAATTTGTCTCATACATGAATGATAACTCTTGCTTTTAGATCTAGTGAATTATTTCCCTTTGGTAGTTTGAGCTGCTGTTTGAGTCTCTGCTCCATAACTGTATACCCTGGCCCTCTGGCCAGCTCCAGAATTTGAAAAACCGTGAACCTTTTAGAATATTGATGATCATGCTGTGATATCTAATCAGTGTTCCTAACTCTCTCTTACCCCTCCACATTCCCGTGCCCCCTCCCCCCCCCCCCCACCCCCCCCAAAAAAAAATTTTTTTTTTTTTTTCCAGATTTGGATTCTTTGTCCAAATTCACTTACTAGAGAGCTCAAAATTAGGTTTGTAGGGCTTGTACTTTAGAAGTTATTCACACATTTTGAAAGTTGAATGTATCGTATGCTATACATTTGTGTATATGGTGGCTGTTTGAGATATTACCTCTTTTTAGCAGTCAAGCATACTGTTTTAGTCTGAGTGTTAGATAATCATGCATCTGGTAACAGTTAATGTCAATCAGAAGCATAAAAGAATGACAATATATTACTAATATGTGTTTTGAAGTGCACCCTTTTTACCAAGGCCTATGGGGGTCTTCGGTCGGGGGATTTGCCATCTCCTCTGATGGCTATTTTTCAGTCATGTCTGGACGTTTTCCTTGGTGAACCAGTAGCCTACTAAGCAAAGAGGGTGAAGTGCCTTGCTCAAGGACACAATACCGTCGCCCCTGGTGAGAATCGAATCCGCGCCTTGCGATCAAGAGTTCGGCACTCTACCAACTGAGTTAACGGTGCTCCCTTGTTATATAATCTGGACTATTGTGAAAACTGTATCCGATGAGTACGAAGGCATTAATGTACTGGTCTCGATTTTCTTGGTCTAGTTAAAGGGAAGCGAACACAAACATCGACAGACACTTCAAAAGAAAGGTCTTGGAGAGCTGAACATTTTGCAACAATTTTCATGGAAATCGATCCAGCAGTTTAAGAGATATAGCCTTCTGAACATTTCAAAATGGTTACCTATGGCGGCCGCCATTTTGAAAGCATGGTCACGTGACCACATTCGGAAAATGCTTATTAACGGTAGTAGGTCGAGTTTTTCCACTCAATTTAGGTAAATTTTGATTATATTTAATACAAAGATCAAATATTTTCCATTTACTGGCGACTTTTTGCACCAGAACGGTAGTTATTTTATATTTTTAATTGTGAGTTTATGACGTCATTTACTCACAGCCTCGTTCTGATACTCGGAATACCCGTACAGTATTTGACTCAGAATACCCGCTCAATGCAAATTATGCGCTAAAAATACCCGTCCAGTAGTGCTCGAAAAAACAGCTGTTTTGCACGCGGTTTTGGAACTTTAAGTATGTGTACAGTGAACAAAATCAGTGATTTATTCAAATCTTCTATAAGGTATCATTTACTTCTTTTTCATTTTACTAAGTAAAATCAAATAGACGTTTATTGACAAAGAATAAGTGCGAAATTTAACTTTTGAAGCCTTTTTTATCCCCCGACCGAAAGGTTCGGGGGATATAGCGATGAGCCTGGCGTCCGTCCGTCCGTCCGTCCGTCCGTCCGTCCGTAAACACTTTCTTGTCCGCTCTATATCTTGAATACCCTTTGGAATATTTTCATGATACTTCACAGTTATGTAGAACAGGTCATGATGATGTGTCGCGTACAAGAATGGTAACTCTTACTATTGTACTTTTCGAATTATCTCCCCTTTGGTGATTTTTTGGCAGATTCGTGTCCGCTCTGTAACTTGAATACCCTTTGGAATATTTTCATGATACTTCACAGAAATGTAGAACAGGTCATGACGATGTGTCGCGAACAAGAATGACAACTCTTGCTTTCTTACTTTTTGAGTTATTTCCCCTTGATAGTCTTAGGTGTGATTTTTTGGCAGATTCGTGTCCGCTCTATAACTAGAATACCCTTTGGAATATTCTCATGATACTTCACAGATATGTAGAACAGGTCATGACGATGTGTCGCGAACAAGAATGACAACTCTTGCTTTCTTACTTTTTGAGTTATTTCCCCTTGATCATTTTAGGTATGATTTCATGCCTGCTCTATAACTTGAATACCTTTTGGAATATTTTCATGATACTTCACAGATATGTAGAAAAGGTCATGACGATGTGTCGCAAACAAGAAAGACAACTCCTGCTTTCTTACTTTTTGAGTTATTACCCCTTGATCATTTTAGGTGTGATTTGGTGTCCGCTCTATAACTTGAATACCTTTTGGAATATTTTCATGATACTTCACAGATATGTAGAACAGGTCATGATGATGTGTCGCGAAGAAGAATGATAACTCTTGCTTTCTTACTTTTGGAGTTAT
The DNA here is from genome assembly GCA_963989385.1 of Ctena decussata. Classification (NCBI taxonomy): domain Eukaryota; kingdom Metazoa; phylum Mollusca; class Bivalvia; order Lucinida; family Lucinidae; genus Ctena; species Ctena decussata. Next base: position 81,299,254 of record OZ022499.1, on the reverse strand, counting down.
TTCCCTTTGATGATTTTAAGTGTCCGCTCCATAGCTTGAATACCTTTTGAAATATTTTCATGATACTTCACAGATATGCAGAACAGGTCATGACAATTTGTCTCATACATGAATGATAACTCTTGCTTTTAGACCTAGTGAATTATTTCCCTTTGGTAGTTTGAGCTGCTGTTTGAGTCTCTGCTCCATAACTGTATAACCCTGGCCAGCTCCAGAATTTTAATAACCATGAACCTTTTATAATATTGATGATCATGCTGTGATATCTTATCAGTGTTCCTAACTCTCTCTACATTCCCATGCCCCCTCGCGCACCCCTCCCCCCCCCCCCCCCCCCCTCCAAAAAAAAAATATTTTTTTTTCCAGAATTTGGATTCTTTGTCCAAATTCACTTACTAGAGAGCTCAAAATTAGGTTTGTAGGGCTTGTACTTTAGAAGTTATTCACACATTTTGAAAGTTGAATGTATCGTATGCTATACATTTGTGTATATGGTGGCTGTTTGAGATATTACCTCTTTTTAGCAGTCAAGCATACTGTTTTAGTCTGAGTGTTAGATAATCATGCATCTGTTAACAGTTAATGTCAATCGAAGCATAAAAGTTACTAATATGTGTTTTGAAGTGCACCCTTTTTACCAAGGCCCATGGGGGTCTTCGGTTGGGGGATTTGCCATCTCCTCTGATGGCTATTTTTTGCTCTTTAAAGATGACCAAGTAAATGCAGAATATGTGAGCAGAGCCACGCGATCACCTTTCTGGGTTAATTATGTTGCTCATACCAGTCGACTGAACGAAAAGTGCATGCACTTACAAGGTCTAGACACAGACTGAGCTTAAAATGCATTTTACTTAGTCCTACGTGAGAGTAAATGCAACTCATATCGGTAGAATCTCCAGTGTCATCATCTGTTATCCTCGCGTCGGCCATTTTGTTTGCTCGAAAAATACATTGCATAAGGTCAGGGTCCTATAGCGTGATTGAGATGTTTCAAAAATATCTAACTGTAGACCAGTCATATTGGCCTCTGTTACTAAAAATAGAAAAATGTGAAAATTGGGTTAATTTTGTGTCAGAATGGTCCTTTCATTAAGCTTTTTCGATTTTTTGCATTTTGGCATTCCAGTCATGTTGGCCTGTGAAAATTAGAAAATCTCAATGGAATTGGACCAAATTTGTGTCAAAATGGTCCTTGCATGAAGGCTTTTCGATTTTTTACATTTTAGCAATCCAAGATGGCCGCCATCTGCCATTACTAAAAATAGTACAAAACATGAAACTGGCAATATCTCAGTAACCCCTGAATGGATTTTGATGAAATTTGTGGCAAAATGATTCTTGCATTGAGGTGTTTCAAAAGTAAATATATAAAGACCAGGCAAGTTGGCCTCTGTTACTAAAAGTAGCAAAATGTGAAAATGAGAAATTCTCAGTGGAATTGGACCAATTTTGTATCAGAATGGTCCTGTACAATAGCCAGGTGAGCGATATCAGGCCTCTTGTTTCCGACCGTCTTCACTGCTGCCTCTCTGATACAGCAGTTTGATTTCATGATCGAGGAGCAGAATGGCCAAGTCCACAGCTAATCTTAATAACAGATGTTGAGAAAATCATTCTATTTTAAGGTACACACATTTACTTTAGTGCAAAATGTCATGAATATCTTAAAATTTCCATTTTCTGAGCTGAGTCCCACTCGCTGACTCATTCGATTCAGTTCTGTTATGCTTGCAGACGGTGTCGGTAATTCGTTGTACCAGCTATATTGAATTGCTTAAAATCTTACTTTCTTGCTGATAGTCGGCCTTGATGTTTTGCACGTCTGTCTGAAATATATTAGTTTTGTTCAAAACAATGTTGGCTCTTGTTTTGTTATGCAAATATAGTGGTGTACGAATCTGCAAACTGTGTCAAGGAAAATTCTCCTCTTTTCTGGCAGCGGCCTTATGTTAGCCCTCGAGCCGGGTACCAAAGCTGGATCTAATTTTAACTTTTCAAAATAAACAAGAAATGTGTATTAGGTTGACGCTGACATATAAAACAGTAATTCTCAAGTGTAAGAAAAATACAGTAAAAACACATGTAAAACTGTACGAATCTGCAACCACTCACTCTATGCTTTGGGAAAAATTAGAAACCATTTATTGAAAATTTCTCTTTCGAAAGTGCAAATAAAAGCATGTCTTGGCATATGATTGGGCTAGAAAAAACAACAACTTAAATTGCAAATGTTATAGCCCTAAAACTTTGCGAAAATAGCCCCAATTTTTGGTAAAAATTTTTGGTTACTAGCGCCAATTTACAGCAACAAATTGCGTGAAAGTGTTCTGGTCATTTAGAGGCAACGCCATTGCAGTTTGGTTCAAGATTTTGGAACAATTCATAAACGGTCACTTTTGCTCGTAAACGGTGACTTTTGCTCAGTCTCATGTAGTAGCTTTGTGATTGCCAATTTTGATGGCGTCATAAGCACATTTACGTTTATCATGGTAACAATCTTTTAGCACCCAACGCTGTGTCGTTATTCATAAATAATGTCTTCACCGTCACACATTGGCTCTGGTGTAAGATTTGAAGATGAAACAGCGCCTGAAAAAGATGAGTTTTATAAAAGATTCATGGCATTTTTGGGGTAAAACCCTTGGGTACAAATGTGACTCGTTTCTGCTCTATAACAGGGTGGATGATCACATGGTTTTCACGTCATATGAAATATTGGAAATTCCAGTACAACAATTGCTTAGTGGTTAGGTTTTTTTAGCTCACCTGAGCCGAAGGCTCACAAGGTGAGCTTATAGTACAGTGGACTCGACAGTATTGGATCATCGACAGTATCGGATCAACCTTATGTTATCACCCATTTTCCTCACAAATGAAGCAAATATTTTTTACCATTATATTACAGTCATCGAGTTAAACCAATGACAAAGTGCAGGGTGAAAAATTTAATCGAAATGTGCGGCTGTGAAACAAATCACAGTTGTTGAAAAGCTTGACCCCTCTTCAGCGGCGCTTGTATTTTGTCTGTTGCTCGTTACTCCCAAAACAAATTTCGGTTGTTTACACAATTTTATGATTAGGGGATTGAAACCGATTCAGCTTTGTAATGTGTCCTGGCATCCCTCAAATTGCAGACAGTCATTATTTTCGTGACATCCCAGTATTTGATGAAGCTAGAGACTTGAAAAGTTGGGCACCAATGTGCGACAGTAACGGATCATTATATAAGTTGAACTGAAATACAGGCATTAGCTGGAAAACTTTATGTCAGATGCAGGCCTGATGCTGAAAGTAAGTCATAAATCAACTACCTGAATGACTGTCGTGTCTTCTTTAAAAAAGATCGGTATAAAAAATAATACAATATCCTTTTTGTAAAATATCCCCCATCTCACGCCTTACACACTACTGTCAGATAATGACAGTTATGCGTAGCACATCTAAGTTTTCGCCAAACATTCTGAAGAAACATTCGACATCAGCTCGCATGTTTGTGAACCCATTAATGTTTTGCGTTCATCAGCTGGACATTTGTACACTGTGTAGAACTCATATTGATGCAGCAGAACTCGTTGATTGACCATGTAGTGTTCATACTCTGCTTGCATTGATATCGTCCAGTCCTAAGGCGGAAAATCACCATAAATTTCTTGATCCTGATCAGACGTTATGGTCTTATCAGGGTGTATTCTTTGCGAAGTCAGATTATAGTCTATACTGTTTGAGAAGTTCCGTGCTAAAGGAGCGCAGGGTATAACTGAGTTAAGAATTATTGACATGCTTGTACATTTGTACACATTCAACTGTTAGCTAACGTTGCTGGTGACGGGCCACGTGAAAAATATCGTTGAAAGGCCGTAAAAGTTTCCTCTCAGAGTTTAATAGGTCCAACTGTTTATGTAACCAAATTATTGAAGTTAAGTAGTTTGGCAGAACGCCTCGGAGGAACTCTCTTATGAAATAATATCATATGATCCGATACTGTCGCAACTGATTCGTTACTGTCGTAAGACCCTCCTGTAAGTCTGGATAGGTAATCTGCCCTTAAAGGAATAAATTTCGTAAATATTTTGACATGGATAGATAGAAGGGATATTTTGCGATTGTTATGTGTAATAAAATACATAATGTTAGCATTCATATACAACAAAACAGGAGTTTTATTGAACTTGATCCAATACTGTCGAGACCACTGTATAGGCTTTATCCGTCGTACGTCGTCCGTTCACACTTTTAAGCATTAATATCTGCTAAAGTAGTTAGCCAATCTTGATCAAATTTTATGTGTAGCATTGTTGGGGTTGAGGATTGATTGCGTATAGTTTTGGGACAGATTGGTTTTAAACTGTGGTTACCATGGCAACGAAAAGGTCCCATAGACTTACAATGGGGAAAATGTTGTCCGGGCCCTAGCTTCTTCATTTTTGATCGCAACTTCTTGTAACTTGCAGGTATCCAGGACAGCCAAAACATCTCGGACCAGTTCGAATTTGGGCCAGGTTAGATCATTCTTTTCAGAGTTACTTGCCCTTGAGCGATAGAATATTTTCCCATTGACTTATAATGGGGAAAATGTTGTCCGGGCCCTAGCTTCATCATTTTTGATCGCAACTTCTTGTAACTTGCAGGAATCCAGGACAGCCAAAACATCTCGGACTAATTTGAATTTGGGCCAGGTTGGATCATTCTTTTCAGAGTTACTTGCCCTTGAGCGATGAAATATATAATGGGGAAAATGTTGTCCGGGCCCTAGCTTCTTCATTTTTGATCGCAACTTCTTGTAACTTGCAGGTATCCAGGACAGCCAAAACATCTCGGACCAGTTCGAATTTGGGTCAGGTTGGATCCTTCTTTCCAGAGTTACATGCCCTTGAGCGATAAAATATTTTCCCATAGACTTATAATGGGGAAAATGTTGTCCGGGCCCTAGCTTCATCATTTTTGATCGCAACTTCTTGTAACTTGCAGGTATCCAGGACAGCCAAAACATCTCAGACCAGTTCGAATTTGGGCCAGGTTGGATCATTCTTTTCAGAGTTACTTGCCCTTGAGCGATAAAATATTTTCCCATAGACTTTGTCATCGCTCTAGCCCCTTGATTTGTGGACCAAATTCGATTTAATTTCACACAAGTGATTAGTATGACAATATCTTTTATGAACTTGCGTTTCAGCATTCTGGGATCAAGGTCAAGGTCACAGTGGCTATGTTTAGAAAAACTTTGTCATCATTCTAGCACCTTCATTTATGGACTGATTTTGATTAAAACTTCACACAAAGGTTTAGTATGACATTATCTTGAATAAGTTTGTGTTTCAGCGTCGTATGGTCAAGGTCAAGGTCACAGTAGCTATTTTTAGAAAAACTTTGTCATTGCTCTAGCACCTTCATTTGTGGACCGAATTCATTTTAATTTCACACAAGTAATTAGTATGACAAAATCTTGGACAAGTTCGAGTTTCAGCCTTCTGGGGTCAAGGTCAAGGCCACAGTGGCTATTTTTAGTAAAACTTTGTCATCTCTCTAGCGCCTTCATTTATGGACCGATTTTGATTAAAACTTCACACAGATGTTTAGTACGACAATATCTTGAACAAGCTCATGTTTCAGCATCTAAGGTCAAAGTCAAGGTCACAGTGGCTTTTTTTAGAAAAACTTAGTCATCGCTCTAGCGCCTTCATTTATGGACCAATTTTGATTTAACTTCACACAAGTGATAAGTAAGGCAATATCTTGGGCAAGTTTGCGTTTCATCTATATGGGTCAAGGCCAAGGTCACAGTGGCTATTTTTAGAAAAACTTTGTCATCGCTCTAGCGCCTTCATTTACGGACCAATTTTGATTTAACTTCACACAAATGTTTAGTATGACAGTATCTTGAACAAGTTTGCGTTTCAGTGTTCTATGGTCAAGGTCACAGTTGGGCATGTTCAAACAAAATGTGACCAAAGCATTTCAGAGAATTTGAAAGAAAACAGGGCTATATTAGTGCATTATTTCTGTTGCTGAAGATGTATCATGTGGCCTTGTAGATACCTGCCAAATTTCATTGAAATACTTTGAGTAATAAAAAAGTTATGGACAAAAATATAGCCAAAAAACTCAGGAGTGTAACGCTTTTTGTGTGACATTTTTATGATTACTGAATTTTCAGCATGCAATTTTACAAAACTGTGCTGGTTACCATACCTATTAGCGATGGTTTTGACTTTCCAGTCCTTTGGGCTGCATGAAAATGTAAGATTAATGTCCTTTCATCATCACCCATGGAATTAGTAATGCTGAACTCGATAGCACTATGCTGAATTTCTGGTGCACCAAAAAAGAAGAGGTTCTCATCTAAATGGATGTCATTTTTAGCTCGCCTGAACGAAAGTTCAGGAAGAGCTATTGTTGTCACCCTGGCGTCGGCGTCGGCGTCGGCGTCCGCGTCGGCGTCCGGATTGGATGTTTTGGTTAAAGTTTTTTAAAGACCTATATCTCCTTAACCCATGGATGGATTCTTTTGATACTTGCACTGTAGTTAGATATTGGTCCAAGGTTTAACAGGGTACCACCCCCACCCCACTCCGTGACCTTGCTGTCAAGGTCATGGACTTAGAAAATTGGGAGTTTTTTGTACTGGATGTTTTGGTTAAAGTTTTAGTAAGCCCAATATCTCCTTAACTTATTGATGAATTCCTTTGATACTTGCATTGTAGTTAGATATTGGTCCAAAGTTTTCCAAGGTACTACCCCCACCCCCCTCAGTGACCTTGATGTCAAGGTCATGGACTTAGAGAATTGTCTTTTTATTGATTGGATGTTTTGGTTAAAGTTTTTTAAAGACACATATCTCCTGAACCCATAGATGAATTCTTTTTATATTTGCTCTGTACCTAGATATAAGTCCAAAGTTTTACAGAGTACTACCCCAACCCCGCTCAGTGACCTTGATGTCAAGGTCAGGGACTTAGGAAATTTGGTCTTTATTAAAGTTTTCTAATTGCATATCGATTCATCATGCCTGGCAGAGATTTAGTTTACACTTGAACTGATGTTAGACACTTTTTTGAGCTTTTACAAAACACTATATACTTACCCCACTGGATGAACTTGAAGTCAAGGTCATTGACTTAATTTTGTCTTAAAGATTTTGGTTAAAGTTTTATATTTATGAAGACATAATTCCACAGTGCCCCGATGGACTCAGTTGATACTGATATTTGGACTGATTGATGTTAGATAATGGTTCAAAGTTTTGATACATCATAGGGCCCCCCCCCCCCCCCCCCCCCCCCCCCCCAAATATGTTGTCATTATTGACATGCTTGCCTGAAGTTTTATGCATAGCAGTCCACACCACCATAACGACTGTGTGATGGGCTAGCACCTATTCAGGCGAGCTATGCTGTCAGGCGACAGCTCTTGTTATATTGGATGCTTCTAATCTCTATAATATGGTCTGAAACATTGAATAAAGATGGTATATCGTATTGCAAATTTTTCAGTTGCTTTACCGGCATCCATCTCAGAATGTAAACAACTTCTTCTCAAGTACCCCTAGAACTCAGGAGTGTAACATTTGACATTTGGAACCCCATAACTTTTTCCAGGGGTAGCTTTAGTAAACTTTCATGCCTTGTATGAAAAGTCTTTGACCCATCATGGTAGGTGGTACACAGGCAGTCTTCATCTTGGGTTCTATTTTCTTCTTATGTACCATTTGAGCAACTCAGGAGTGTAACACTTTTTTGAAAAAAGATAAAAATAGCTTTTTTCTTTACCACAAGCAGTATAAGGTTCATTTATTGTGCTCATAAATGAAGACCAAGCCCCTCTCAAGCAATTTTGGAACATATAGTTAACTTCTAAATGTAAATAAAGCTGCACTGCCATGAAATCAACCAAAAGTTGAAGATTTTAAGATTCCATTTTCTTCATATCTATCGCTATGAGGCATTCTAAACAATAACCATACATGGCTATCAAGTGTTTTGTGAGAAATAAGTAGATAAGAATGACCAAGATAATGATATTTTGTGACTAACTTTGGGTTTTACTATGGCATGTTTAGTGCAAGGTGTTACACTTCTGAGTTTTTTAAGTTTAATGCTATTTTGGACACTTTTTCTTCCATTACATCAACATGTTTGGATTAATTCAAGCTAAATATATGTTTCCAGCATCTGAAAATGTTTCTTGATGCAGTGCCATCTGTTTTGATAAGATTTTGAGGTTAATGATATTTTAGAAAGGGACATTTACTACTGATTTATAATGTGACGATCAACTTCTGAAACTGGTATGGAACTTCACTTCTGTAATGTCTTTTGTAAACAGGTAATGATAGTCAGGTAAAGAAAACTGTTCAATTACCAAAATGAGAGAAGAAGAAAATTAAATTCAGTATATATCTGTTGGATTGTTGTGCATTTAGATAGCCGAAATAGCAAGTATATTGTGGTACACCCAAGCGTGAGTTAAAAGATATGGTTTTGGTTTTTGCTACAGCTATGAGTGCAAGTTGCTTTTAAAGAGAAGACAACAAAATAATGAAATTCAAAGGCAGAATATTCATCTTTTTTATAATACAACAAATGGCTGTAATGTGTTACACTCCTGAGCATCAGGACAATGTTTCTTGTTAAAGAGGCCAATAAACTTGGAAAAAAAGATGTTAACAACATGTAGTTGGTGTTACTTTATTATATGGAACACTGAATCATTGACTTAAAGCTCTTGTAATGCAAATTCGACAGTTTTGAAATAATACTCAGGAGTGTAACACATTTCTTGAAACTTTTTGCACATTTTTGGCATGGCATCACCACTACCTATAACTTTTTATATGAATAATCATTTTCTAGAATAGTTTTCTACTCATATGGCATCATTACAATGCACATTTTATTGAGATACAGTCATGTAAATAAAAGATATGAAAGTTTTTAGAACTGTACATCTAAAACAATGTATCAAAATGAAGTTAAAATTTGAGTTTTTAGCTCGCCTGAACGAAAGTTCAGGAAGAGCTATTGTTGTCACCACAGCGTCCGCGTCCGCGTCGGCGTCCGGATGGATGTTTTGGTTAAAGTTTTTTAAAGACCTATATCTCCCTAACCCATGGATGGATTCTTTTGATACTTGCACTGTAGTTAGATATTGGTCCAAAGTTTAACATGGTACCACCCCCACCCCACTCCTTGACCTTGATGGCAAGGTCATGGACTTAGAAAATTGTGAGTTTTTTTGGACTGGATGTTTTGGTTAAAGTTTTCTAAAGCCCAGTATCTCCTTAACCCATGGATGGATTCCTTTGATACTTGCACTGTAGTTAGATATTGGTCTAAAGTTTTCCAAGTTACTACCCCCACCCCCCTCAGTGACCTTGATGTCAAGGTAATGGACTTAGAAAATTGTCTTTTTATTGATTGGATGTTTTGGTTAAAGTTTTTTAATGACACATATCTCCTGAAACCATAGATGAATTCTTTTTATATTTGCACTGTAGTTAGATATTAGTCCAAAGTTTTACAGAGTACTACCCCAGCCCTGCTCGGTGACCTTGATGTCAAGGTCAGGGACTTAGGAAATATGGTCTTTATTAAAGTTTTCTAATTGCGTACTGATTCATAATGCTTGGCAGAGATTTAGTTTACACTTGAACTGATGTTAGACACTTTTTTGAGTTTTTACAAAACACTATATACTTACCCGACTGGATGACCTTGCTGTCAAGGTCATGGACTTTGAGTTTTGTCTTAAAGATTTTGATTAGTTTTATATTAATGAAGACATAATTTCACAGTGCCACAATGGACTCAGTTGATACTAATACTTGGACTGATGTTAGATAACGGTTAAAGGCTTTGATACATCCTAGCCCTGCCCTCCTCCCCCCTACTCCTTAGTTCTTTGACCTCAAGCTCATGGACTTTGAAATTTCATGTGGATTTTATTTTTTAAGACATTTCTGAGATAGCTTTTGTTTATTAATGTGTTGTCATTATGGACATGCTTGCCTGAAGTTTTATACATAGCAGTCCACACCACCATAGCGACTGTGTGATGGGCAAGCACCTATTCAGGCGAGCTATGCTGTCAGGCGACAGCTCTTGTTATATCATTCAGCTGTTTCTAACAGAAAACAGCTCTTATTTACATAATTTGGAAATGGCCTGCATCAAATAATAGAAACTTGAAGTGATAGGATCATGATTTTAGCCTTTCAAAGCTTTCATAGAATTTGGTCATTTTAACAGATTTTGGGTGTAAATTTCTTCACAAAAATTGTCATAAAATTTTTATTAATAATGCTATTATTAAAATTTATACAGTTTTGTAAACTGGAAGCACTGTAGATAAGTCTGGAATAAAAATTAAACCTATGACAGAGTGTTTAATTTTGACCTCCAATGTCACACTTTGGTCACATTTTTTTTGAACATGCCCAGTTGCTATTTTCAGAAAAACTTTGTCATCGCTCTGGCAACTTCATTTATGGACCAACTTCACAAATGTTTAGTATGACAATATGTTCAACAAGTTGGTGTTTTAGTGTTCTAAGGTCAAGGTCACAGTTGCTTTTTTCCGAAAAACTTTGTCATCGCTCTGGCGACTTCATTTATGGACCGATTTTGATTTAACTTCACACAAATGTTTAGTATGACAATATCTTGAACAAGTTCGCTTTTCAGCATTCTAAGGTCAAGGTAGCAGTGGCTATTTTTGTCGCACCTGCTTTAGCAAGGTGCGATATAGGAGTTCACTTTTCCGTCCGTCCGTCAGTCCGTCCACAATTACGTCGACCCTAGCGTTCGGGTCCATTATTCTCAATCTATGATACCTACGTTCATCAAACCTGGTATAAAGTTTCAATCTATGATGGTCTCGAGGAACCTTGAACTTATCTTGACCTTTGACCTATTTTTCATGCTCCAATGACTTCGTAAAATTCTGTGCTGTCCGTCCATCCACAGTTATGTCGACCCTAGCGTTCGGGTCCATTATTCTCAATCTATTATACCTACGTTCATCAAACCTGGTATAAAGTTTCAATCTATGATACCTACGTTCATCAAACCTGGTATAAAGTTTCTTCTTAGAATGGTCTCGAGGAACCTTGAACTTATCTTGACCTTTGACCTATTTTTCATGCTCCAATGACTTCGTAAAATTCTGTGCTGTCCGTCCATCCACAGTTACGTCGACCCTAGCGTTCGGGTCCATTATTCTCAATCTATTATACCTACGTTCATCAAACCTGGTATAAAGTTTCTTCTTAGAATGGTCTAGAGGAACCTTGCACTTATTTTGACCTTTGACCTATTTTTCATGCTCTGATGACTTCATAAAATTCTATGCCAACAGTTACGTCAACCCTAGTGTTTAAGTCCATTTCTCTCCATCTATGATACCTGCAATCTTCAAACCTGGTATAAATATGTTTCTTAGGATGATCTAGAGGAGTGTTGCCTTTATTTTGACCTTTGACCTATATTTCATGCTCTGCTGACTTAGTAAAATTTTATGTCAAAAATTAAGTCAACCCTAGCATACTGGTCCATTTCTCTCAATCTATGATACCTATAGTCATCAAACCTGATATAAAGTTTCTATTTAGGTTGATCTAGAGGATTGTTGCACTTATTTTGACCCATATTTCATGCTCTTTTGACTTCGTAAAATTTTACTTACAAAATTAAATTGACCCTATCATTGAAGTCCATTTCTCTCTGACAATCTATGAGAGCTAGAATCATCAAACCTGGTTTAAAGTTTCATCTTAGAATGAACTGGAGGATTAATGCACTTGTTTCAGCCCTTGATATATATTTTAGGTGCTACTGATTTTGTAAAATTTCACATCCAAAATTGTGTCGACCTTAGGGTTTGAGTCTATCTCTCTTTAAAGACAATGGGTGTAATCATCAAACCTGGCTTGAAGATTGTCCTGTTTGTACCCTAGACCTTTATATCATGCTCTACTGACCTTATAAATTTCATGTCAACCTGGCATCCATGATTATATGGACAAGAGCATTCAAGTCCGTTTCTCACCAACTATACCACCTACAATCATCAGACATGGCATAAAATGTTTTCTTAAGCTGGTGTCCTCGATTATTTGACTGCTTTATACCTTTAACCTATATTTTTAACTCTGTTGACTGCATGTAGAGCTTTATGTATAGAACTACATCTTTTCTAGATTTTAAGTCCAATTTGCTCAAATTTCTACATAATTCATCAGACCTAGTGTACACTTTCCTGTAACCATGGTATCTACTACTGAGAAAGCATATGGCAGGTGCGACATAGCATTCCGCGGAATTCTTGTTAGAAAAACATTGTCATCGCTCTAGTGCCTTCATTTATGGACTAATTTTCATTTAACTTCGCAATGACATTATCTTTGACAAGTTCACATTTCAGCATTCTAGGGCTAAGATCAAGGTCACAGGGGCTATTTTTACTTTCAGTACAATTATCTAGCCTTCCCGGTAAGCCTATTCTTTAACAAACAGGTAGGCCGAATTTTTCAATTACACCGCATGTGCTGTCCGCAAAGTTTCCTTTCAGCAATGTCTAAAACTAGTTGCCGATTATGATGAAACAGTATTCTCGTATAGTTTGCATAAGTATACGCAGAATTTAGAGTATAAAGATTTAGATGTTTCAGAGGACGCCGTCAAGTACATTAAAATCGACTAATACTGACGACTCTAAGATATTTGGTTATGTTGGCGGTCTACCATTTGTTCAAGTTCGGTTAAACGATATGTAAATTTTGTAAACGTTTACCACATATACACGAACCGTTACCCTTTATCCGTGTACACGTAGAATCCCTAGTGGTGCTATTCAGATGAAAGCGGCGCAGGTAAAAAATTATGTCTCTACGTCAAATCTTAGAAAAATCTTGTGTACACACTAGAGGGCACTGTTTTTATCCAATTCATGAAACTTAAACAGACTGTTTAGTTTTATGAAATCTGGGACAGGTTTGTGAGTTGGTCTTGTCAGGTCAAAAACTAGGTCACTAAATCAGATATGAGAAAAACCTTGAGTACACTCTAGAGGGCACAGTTTTGATCCAATCTTTGTTCAGAAAGTTTATTTCTATGTAATTTAGGACAAGGTGCCCTAGTGACCTCCTTTATTAACCAGTTTTGTTACCAGTATAACTTCACAGCTGTATTGGACTTGTTTGACTTCAAAATCTGCACTCTTCTAAAATCACTGGTTTAAGGTTTGTAACAAATGAGTGAAGTAACAAAATGTGTCTGTTGACAGTAAGATCGCAGGTGAGCTACAGGACCATTGGTCCTCTTGTTCAGGATAACTTCTTCGTTGCCAAATACAGTTTATAGAATAAAGCGTAGTGAATGCATGCTTGTAGGTACTTTTAACCCATGTTTTGTTTTTATACGCCCGTTTTGAAAAACGGACGTATTATGTCGTGGCGCTGTCCGTCCGTAAACATTCTTGTACACTCCATAACTCAGTAACCATTCGAGATATCTTCATGAAATTTGGTAGGCATATGTATCAGGGTGGGGGAACGTGTCGCGTACAAGAATGGTTGCTCCCCCTTTCTTACTTTTGAAGTTATGCCCCTTTGATAAATTTTTTCCCTGTAAGTCTTGTACGCGCCATAACTAGATAACCGTTTGGGATATCTTTATAAAACTTCATAGCAATGTGAATGAAGTCCTAACGATGTGTCGCGTACAAAAATGGCTGCTTTCCCTTTCTTCGTTTTAATCCCTTTCATTAGTTCTAAAAGGCTAGTTTTCGTGTTTTCTTGTACAATATATTGTCAAGGGAAAAAACTAGAACTAAAAATGGTGTAATTTGTGTATTTAGGTTATCTCCCTTGTCCAACTTTACCTTGGAATACTAACAGTATATCATGTGTTAAATATTTAGATGATGTTGCAGTCATTATACCCCCACTTTGGAAAAGTGGGGGGTATACTGGTTTACATCTGTCTGTCCGTCCATCTGTCCATCCTTCCATCTGTCCTTCTGTCACCATTTGATCAAATTTTTCATCAAAGATTTCTTCACAACCATACAAGCTAGACTGGTCATATTTGGCATACAGGTTGATGACGACATGTTGTATTGCGGGATTGAGAACCAGCCTTCTCCTGCTTATTATTCCCTGTATTTGTCCAATTTTCTTTCTTTCCATACTTTGAATAATGAAATTTTTCGTCAAAGATTTCTCCACAACCACGCAAGCTAGAGCAGTCATATTTGTTATGCAGGTTGATGAAGACATGTTGATCCCACGATAACCAGCCTTCTCCTGCTTCTTCTTCCCTGTATTTGTCCGATTTTCTTTCTTTCCCTACTTTGAATAATGAAATTTTTCGTCAAAGATTTCTGCACAACCATGCAAGCTAGAGTAGTCATATTTGGTATGCAGGTTGGTGACGATATGTTGTATCTTTGGATTGAGAACCAGCCTTTTTCTGCTTATTCTTCCCTGTATTTTTCCAATATTCTTTCTTTCCATACTTTGAATAATAAAATTTTTCGTCAAAGATTTCTCCACAACCAAGCAAGCTAGAGTACTCTTATTTGGTATGCAGGTTGATGACGATATGTTGTATCGTGGGATTGAGAACCAGCCTTTTTCTGCTTATTCTTCCCTGTATTTGTCCAATATTCTTTCTTTCCATACTTTGAATAATGAACGTTTTCATCAAAGATTTCTCCACAACCATGCAAGCTAGATTAGTCATATTTGGTATGCAGGTTAATGATGACTTCCTGTATTGTGGGATTGAGAACCAGACTTCTCCTCTTTTTATTCCCTGTATTTGTCCGATTTTCTTTCTCTCTACTTTGAATAATGCATGTTTTTGCAAAAGATTTCTATGCATCTGTAAGTTAGGGTAGGGATTTTTGTATGCATGTTGATGATAACTTGTTGTATTGTGGGATTGATAACCAGTCTTCTCCTGCTTATTCTTCCCTATATTTTTCCAATTTTCTTTCTCTCCTGACTTTGAATAATGTAATTTTTTGTAACAGATTTCACAGCAACCATTCATTTTTGGTATACATGGTAACAATGATTTCTCTCCCTCTTTATGCTTTTTGTTACGAAAATAACATCATTTGATTTAAGCAATTAAGCGGGGTATAGTCAGATTCGCTGACAGTTCTAGTTAATTATTATAGAGTGGTTGCCCCTGTTTGTCTGCCTTTCTATCCTTTTGCAATCTTGCTCATTCTGTAACTGCTTTAGGAAATTGAAACGGGCGTATTATGCGCCGCTTGCGAAGCCCTTGTTGCTGAAAGTTCACATGTTTAAACCTCCCCCAGTTTTGGATCAACAACATCATTCACATGCCACAGCCTACTTTCGGTTTCGGATGTTTGGGAACGATTAAATACAAAAACTATAAAACTCACAATAAAATCGCGAATATCATCTGAAAGTACTCATGACCACACATTCACTGTGCTGCATTTTGAAAGAATGCATACAGAAACAATGAAATTATTGATTAAAATGTAAAGAATTCCCAGGGTTTCCTTGTTCAGAATGACGAATGGAAATGATGCAAGAAAGCACGTGATCATCCACCCAGATAAATAAACTTTGGACCTTAATTTTTGGGTTTCTGGTACCCAGACTGATGCCTTACATAGCAGAAACAATACAGTTTCCCACTTTTTAAATAAATCTGAATTATATGTTGATTTGTAAAAACTTGCTAAATTTATTTCCCTTGAAGTATATAATTGGTAACTTAACAAGTCTGTCCCATAGCAGTGGAGCTGTGCCCTCCAGCTGGGGCATACAGAAACCCCTGCTCACCTGCTTAAATTGTTTTTTCAGTGACCTGTAGGAATGGAGGAAGGAGAAGAAGATTACTGGGGGTCTTCAAATGTGAAGAAAAACAGAGCGAAACAAAACATTTTTGATGACAATGTAAGCTATATGGGAGATATTACTGAATAACCTCCCTTTATTTTTCAAAGTGAATAGATACACATTCAGGGAAAGCAACTCTGCTATTTTCATTTTTATCTCCTTTTTAAATCAGGGTCAACTCTTATAGGAAAGAATTTGCTCCCTGAGGAGCAAATTCTTTCCTGTAAGAGAAGACCCT
>OZ022499.1:78121292-78272069 GCA_963989385.1 Ctena decussata | reverse complement strand
GAAAATTTTTGATTTATGGGCGTCTCTATGTGCGTTTTAAATGCATTTTTTTGATGCGTTTGGGGCCAAATTTCAGTCGTTTTGGTCACGAAATTTTGCAAGTTAAGTATGAAAAAGAACAAAGGTAAGACTCAAGAAGATCTTTAACAACTATTTCGACCCCTCTGCGAGTCTCATCAGGCGCTGGCATCAATTTCTGCGTTCAAGCAAAATTAAGCCTGATACAGATATAATCCCCACTATAGTTGTTTTATTTTTGTTTGTTTTATTTGTTATTGGCTTCTATTTCGACCCCTCTGCGAGTCTCATCAGGCGGTGGCATCAAAACTTCTCTGCTCCGGCTTTTTTTTTTTACACCAAATGTACGTTGTGGGAACCGAAAAGTCTTGGGCTGATTTGCAACAGGCGGCATTTGTATATCCATAATGGATCCAACATTGCCATGGAACTTTCGGTACAGTCTCAGGACTTAGAATGCTCGTACAGTTCAGTTCAGAATGCTCATACATGTAAATTCAAAATGTTTTATACATACTTTGCCGCCCGACATGTTCTTTGATTTAGAATAATTAGGAAAATACACTGAGGGGATTAAAACTTTCTTCTGTTGCGCCGAAAAAAAAACATGCCGCTGTATTTTGTTCTCATACCATTGCTGGCATACAGAAATCAAAACCAAGAAGTTCTTTAAAGGCCCCATTGCTCTATCAGCGTGAAAAAATTATCATGAGGTATCGCTGCAAGCTTCTCAGTACAGTTTCGTCAGTGTAAATGGCCGTGATTAGCCAGCTTTTAACAAATAAAACATTCTTGAGTTTCACATAAAAAGGGTTTGAAAACTTATTTGGGTCATTTTAGTTAATTAAGTTGAATAAACTGGTAAAAATACAATGTACAAGCGTGGAGTCCCAATCACTATCCCGCCTATATTTATATCGCATTGCTAGACGGAAAACCAGATCAGGGAATTTTAATTTGTGGCGCAATTTATTATTTTTCTAAAACTTGTTTTCTCTACTTTATGTCAGGTATATGACTCAATATATGCACACGAACCCACATTTTATCACCAAACGTGAAGGTTGAACCACATTTTACAATGATTTGAGTTGCGACGTTTTTACCACTGATAGGACTATGGAGACTTTAATACATTCTGGATCAAAGAGTTTATCATGTCTTTGATAAATCGTTCACTGAAAATAATCCTTTAACGATTATGAAATTAATCAAGCAGGTGTCATTATAATAACTGCATTGTTTTGCACGGTGTGTGACTGCATGATTTCACACGAGCAACGAGCGTCATTGATAATTTCATCGATAAATTGCGGCACTTTTGATGATGCGATTCATTAAAATCACGGGTAAGCACGAAAGATAAATCGGCTGAAAAGAAAAAAAGTGGTACGGCAGATAGCATACTCGACCAAAAAAGTGGTCCGGCGCTCGCCGGACCTGCCGGACCGGCGACGACGGCCTTGTAGAAACATATAGGGAAACTATCCCAACATGTGTAACGGATGTATACAAGGTCTGTGTGTTGAAAAAAAATTTAGTTCATCTTGCCCAAAAAGCGTAACGAACGTATACAATGCAAATGTATAGGAAAAACCCATCCTCTGCCTGTTTCAGATGTAGACGAGAGTATACAATGATAGTATTACTGAAAAAAAAAAGAGAACATCATTGCAGAAACTGTAACAAACGTATACAATAGAATAAGGTAGGGAAAACGCCGAAGCAGGTGTAACGGAAGGTGACAAATGTATACAACTGTGATCTTACTCCAAAAATAAAAACTGATGTGTCATTCAGAAAGTGTGACGAATGTATACAATAGATACCCATAGGGACGGCCAGTTTACCTAACCACACCATTCCTGGGCAGGGTTAGACCTCCTAAGCAGTCAACCAGTTCTAAGTGCATATACTTTTGCCAGTAACTGACAAATGCCCTTCTTGAATCAGCGGAAGGAGAATTGAAAGTATGTGGCCAGACCGGGTTTCGAACCCAGGATGTCTGACTTATGAGTCAGGTGCCCTACCGATTGTGCTACGCGGTCTGGTGGGCCTGTGTGGTAAAAGAATATCAGCACGTCTTGCTCAAAAAGCGTAAGGAGCATATAAAATGCAAAATGCATAGAAAAAACACACTTTGCCTCTAACGGTAGAACATAAGATGTGGTTTTATCTTGATTTCTAATTTAAAACAAAATTCAGGTAAAAATAGATGTTGCTCCTGTTTTACATTAGGATAGCTGAATGACCACCTGTTTGGAAAAGAGATGTTCATTCCATTTACCACGCACGTTCAATGTGAACTTTCGTCAGTTTGTGCATGCTTCATTCTGTTTTGGTTTTGAGGGCAGGATTAGTGGGACATTTTATTCATTCCTGATCTTTGCCTATCTTATTACTTCCCGTTTTGTCAACAACAATAACAGTTAATTTGGTTATACGGTTATATAGTTGGTAATTAAACATTAAATGACCTGTCACTGTTGTTTTAATCCAACCTGATTAATTTTTAATACAGTTATGGGAATGGGTTTATATTTCCGACTTTTTATGATTTTTATACAGTGTAATAATAGTTTATGATTACTCCTTTTAAGCAGCTGGACGAAGCAGTCATGATAATGAATTAAGTCTATATCGGGCCATCTCCCAGAGAGAGGGAGAAAGAAGAGAAATGATAGACGAGAGAAAAAGTGTCCAAACAACCCCACCCCCACCCAGTCCCGGATCCATTGGGTGGGCTTTGGGGCTTCAGCTCCGCCACCTGGGCCTGGTTGAATTAAAACATATGTTGTGACATCTCATTAGAATCGCCTCGGCGAAGCGATTCTAATGAGTTATCACAACATATATTTCATGGCAAAAATTGACATTATCAAAACTTCTCAAAAAAACAATCTCTGTTTATATTATATATTTTCAAGCCCCACTCACCCCCAGCATCTTCCGCGATTTTCTTTCTTTTCCTTACGTTTGGAAGCTGTACTGTGTACTGGTGATACATGCTCTTGATTACGGTAATTTTGGCCCGAATTTTTTGTCGGAAATCTTTTAATTTTATGTCAAATTCCCATATGCTCTAAGTTATAAAGCTTATTTTCCAACAAAGAAAGGGCTAAATATAGTTGGAACAAAATAGTTGTCTTAATCTTAACCGTTGAATGTTAGTTTTGAATATACGGAAAACCGGCATTTATTTGGTTACACAGTGGAAAACAATAGACTATCCTATAGATGACGTCATAGGCATTGCAAGGGACAAAACTCGCACAGACTCTGAATTATAGGAAAGGTGTATACATTGATTTATTTTTTATATATTTTCAAAGTATCATAATTAAGGGGAGCTGACAGACCAATAAAGGGTGGTGGGTGATGATAATTATAAGATTAAATCTGTTAATATGCTTCATAACAACCCATGTTGTTATCCCTCATTAGAACTGCCTCATCAAGGCTGCTCTAATAACAGTAGTTTATAATCATGGTTTGGATCGAATCCCATCTCCTCTGCACCTCAGTAAATAGTTATATCAGGAACACAAATGACAATGAAATTCTTATAAAGTATGAACAGTTCAAGTATGATGCAGAAATAATGGCCATTATGCATGGAAAATATCTTAAAAATATTTTAATTAAAAAAAATGGACTATTTACAAATTGCATTATCTGTCTCCAAAACAATTTATGACATTTTTATTATTTAGTTACGATCTCAGAATATTTTGCTTCTGTTTGGAATATTTAACAAACACTAAAAGTACGATATCTGTTGCACAACATAAAATGTGATGTAAAACTTATTTTGAGATAATATTTATGAACAAATATATTTTATCATTGATTTTTTGAGGAAAAAAGGAGAGAGAAAAAAACAGTAATAAAACTGATATATGCACACTAGAAATGTTTACTGTATATATGGTAATGTGCTGTGATTTCATAAATTGACAGCCCCCTACTGTTTATTGGAGTTCTGACACACTCTAGTAGCTGCTACTGTTAGAAAATTACAATATACAGTCCTAACAGGTAGCTTGTCACATACATATTTTGATAACTGCCTGAGAACAACAGATATACCATATTAATCCTATTAAATACCCAGGGGTGTTTCATTTTACGAAAAGGGGGGGGGGGGAGGGTTATTCAGAGCCTAGATTGTAGTAAATCAGTCACTGCCAAAAAAACCTCTAAGTAGCAATATAGGGTGATGGGTATACTTTCAGAAGAAGCAATTAACTCTACTATTTTTGCCCCCTTTCTCAGTATAGGGTCAACTCTTTAAGAGAAGACCACATTTCAAAAAGCTACTTTAATTATCCAGAGAAGCAAACAGGAATTCAAAAAGTTAAGATAGCATTATTTTAGGAAAAGAGGTAGCTAGAGCAGGGTTTTTATTAGGATGAATATGGTATATGTGTTATTTTTTTTCACTGACCAAGGAAAAAAGAGCAAAAGGGCATACTAGTTGACTCTCCCCAATAAATAGGGATAAAATCAATGAAATGTTAAAAGAAATACAATACAAAGAAATTAAAGAACAATGAGACCATATTTTTTCCTTCACACTTTTGCATTTGCCATTATTGTTCAAATGTAAATATTCGGACTAACCATTATAAGCATTGCAGTAGTACATGTCTGTAATTTCCCAATTAAGGTAAAAGCCCATTACATATCTCCTTTCTTTAAAACATAAGCCCCACAATAGCTCAATCAGTCAAGCACTGGCCTGCTAAGCCAGCGGTCCAGATCCAAATCCCGCTAGAGGAGGAAATCTTTTCAATCTTATTTCGTTTCAGTTTTCCAACATTTCTGAGAAAAATATTTTAGTTATGAGGAATATTAGCTATGTAAAACTTGTTGCTTTATTTTTGAAGAAAATAAACTAGGACAACCTATTGCACCATTTAATTGATCGACACCCTGACTAAATCTGTCTGAACTTCTGAAGGCATGCACAGACTGTGAGAGCACTGACAAGCCTGCAGATATGCATGGCATGGTCTGAGTATTAAATGCGCTACCACTGGCAGTCAGCCCAGATAAAGCCAAGATAAAGCTTGACCATACAGTTACCAGTATGATCAGCAAACGCCCACTTAAGAAACCACACATTTGCAAACACTGAACAGTTTGAAAATCTCCAAGATTTACCGATAGTTTGCAAATTGATCATGATTCAGATAATATAGTTTAAAGGTATATTCCCCGTATTTCATTATGAAATGATCACAAAGTTATGAAACTGGTTAGTTGTATGCAACATAATTAAGATTTGTCCGAAAAATCTTCAGCAAAAACATCTTTGTTACGGATCAATGCGTACCCTTCTTGAATATTCACGAACAGACTGCAGTTCTATAGGATTCTATGACCCCATGGGGCATGGCAAGTTTGGACCCCAGGGGCTTGATTGGCAGGATTTATGTAGAGGACCATTATACACTGCTACATACTAAATACATAAGCTCTTGGCCTTATGGTTTCATAAAAGAAGATTTTTGAAGGTTCTTTAGCTATATTAGCTCTATATAAACAAACAACCCCCTGGGGTGTGGGCAGTTTGGACCTCAGGTGCTTGATTGGTAGAATTTATGCAGGGGATCACTAGACATTGCTGCATACTAAATATGTAAGCTCTGGGCCTCATGGTTTCAGAGAAAAAGATTTTTGAAGTCTTTCCCATTATAAGTCTATGGGAGCAGCATGGCCAATTTGGACCCCAGGAGGCATGGTTGGCAGGATTTAAGTTGGAGACCACTCAACGTTGCTACATATGTACTAAAGAAGTTAGCTCTGGGCCTAATGGTTTAAGAGAAGATTTTTTAAGATTTTCCCGTTGTTAGTCTATGGGAACTAATGACCCCCGGGGCGTGGCCAGTTTGGACCCCGGGGGCATGGTTGGCAGGATTTATGTAGGGGACCACTAGACATTGCTACTTGCTACATATATACGCTCTTGGCCTCATGGTTACAGAGAAGAAGATTTTTTTTAAATTTTCCCATTGTAAGTCTACAGGAGCTTATGACCCCTGGGCGTGGCCATTTTGCACTGCAGGGTCATGGTTGGTATGATTTATGTAGAGGACCACTAGACATTACTACATGCTACATATATATGCTCTGGGCCTCATGGTTTCAAAGAAGAAGATTTTTCAAGATTTTCTCATTGTAAGTCTATGGGAGCTTATGACTCCCGGGGCGTGGCCAATTTAGACCCCAGGGGCATGATTGGCAGGATTAATACGTTCGTCACACTTTTTGGAAAGATGTGCTGACTTTTTTTTCCTCACTAGGTATATCTTGTCTACATCCGTTACACCTCCTGGTTTGGGTTTTCCTATATATTTCTATTGTATACGTTCGTTACACTTTTTTGAAAGATGTCCTGATTTATTTTTTTTCCTCACTAGATATATCATACTTGTCTTCATCCGTTACACCTCCTGGGATGGGTTTCCCTATATATTTCTATTGTATACGTTCGTTACACTTTTTTTGAAAGATGTGCCTGTTTTTTTTTCTGGTATATATTTTTCTTGTCTACATCCGTTACACCTCCTGGGATGGGTTTTCCTATATATTTCTATTGTATACATTCGTTACACTTTTTTTGAAAGGTGTTCTGATTTTTTTTTCGTCACGAGATATATCTTTGCTTGTCTACATCCATAACACCTCCTGGGATGGGTTTTCCTATATATTCCTATTGTATACGTTTGTTACACTTTTTTTGAAATATGTGCTAATTTATTTTTGCTCACAAGATATATCATACTCGTCTACATCCGTTACACCTCCTGGGATGGGTTTCCCTATATATTTCTATTGTATACGTTCGTTACACTTTTTTTTTAAAAATGTGCTGTTTTTTTTCCATACTAGATATATCTTGTCTACATCCGTTATTCTCCTGGGATGGGTTTCCCTATATATTTCTATTGTATACGTTCGTTACACTTTTTGAATGATGAGATAATATTTTTTATTTTTTTGTTTCTGAAAGATATATCTTGGTTACATCCGTTACACCTCCTTGGGTAATTTCCCTATCAAATTCTATTGTCTACATTCGTAACGCTTTATAGACAAAGGTGCTCATGTTTTTTTTCACAGGCAGTGGATGGCTTTTACCTACATATTTTCATTGTAAACATTCGTTACGCTTTTTGGAAAGATAAGCTGATTTTTTTTTTCAGATGTCTACATCCGTTACATGTATTTGTGTTTTTTTCCCTCTGTATTTCCACTGTATACATTCGTTACTCTCTTTTTAAAAAAAATGTGCTTATTTTTTTCAACAGATACATTGGTTTTCCTATCTGGTAATCCTAAGGCTGGAGTGCATTTGTCTACATTTGTCTACACCGTTACGGTGTGACGAAATGCGCCCTTCCGGAAATCCGCTCTCCTTTTGTGCACTATATGCAAGACATATATTGTGACCCCTCAATAGAACTGCCTCAGTGAGGTGGTTCTAATGACGGGGTCACAATTTATGATCGAGCAAAAAATTGGAAAAAAATTATCTCACAATAATCTTCAAAACCGCACATTGTCTGGACCTCTGATAAGTGATAAAGTGACTTAATCTTGCAGGAAATTAAATTACAGCTTACTATTGCAATGGTTTTGACTTTTTCAGGGTCCCAGCCATATTCAGAAGAAAAGCAACAGTTTATTGAAAGTAAGGATTGGGTTCAATTTGGTTCATTCTTCTTAAAAGCATATGGTTTTAACTCTCATTAGAATCACCTTGCCAAAGTGGCTTTATGTAGTGACAGTGATAATGTTTTTACATTGAAATGAGAAAATATTTCCCAAAATTATTTTTCATAAAGTGATATAATTGATTATGCTAATATGGAAGAGTTGTATAGAGAACACCATGTTAGTTTCCTTAGATGTCACATTTATCAGGTGCGCTAAGGAAACTAACATGGTGTTCTCTATACAACTCTTCCATATTAGCATAATCAATTATATCACTCTATGAAAAATAATTTTGGGAAATATTTTCTCATTTCAATGTAAAAAAATTATCACTGTCACTACATAAAGCCACTTTGGCACATTTATCAGGTGCGATAAAACAAGAAAAATCTTTAAAAAAAGATAATCGTCGCAGATTAAAAAGAAGTGTGTTTTGTAATATGTCTCTAGTTGAAGAGTTGACAATAACATTCCTGAATATGACTCACGTGAGCTATGTAGGTAGGCACCCACAACCGTAATTTTGACACTGGGTAGGGACAATGACCTATCTCAAAATTGGGCTG
Organism: Ctena decussata; assembly: GCA_963989385.1. NCBI lineage: Eukaryota > Metazoa > Mollusca > Bivalvia > Lucinida > Lucinidae > Ctena > Ctena decussata. Next base: position 78,263,760 of record OZ022499.1, on the reverse strand, counting down.
TACAATTTGAAATTCAAAGAAGATTAGATAAACAATAAAACGGGGAATGTTAAAAGAAAAAAAAACTTGCGGCGGCTGGGATTTGAACCCCGGCCGCCCGCATGGCAGGCAAGCATTCTACCACTGAACCACCAAGCATTCTACCACTGAACAACCTAACCGATTTTTAAAGTGTGTATTAAACCGAAAGTAGAAATGAAAAGTAGATCTTCGTCGAAAAATAAAAAGTTTTGAATAACTGTGTCTGTTTTCCATAATTACAAACAAGAGAAACATTTTGAATTAATATATGACAGAGTGCTAGTATTCACAGTGCATGCGACAGGAAAAATGAAGATTAAATATTCCTTGACCTTTGATATTATTGGCTAAATTTTTACACACGCGTTATTTGACCACTGAAATCTTTGTGAAATGTGGAACAATATCGAAATTATACGCATCTGCGACGCGAAAAACAGCCAAAGGAATGGTGAGGCTTACTGAGTCATACCCATTTTTGGATCAATCCTTGTTAATCATGATACCAAACAATATTGGTATCATGTTTTTCAATTTATCATGCATCCTTTTAGCTAGTTCATTTAAAAATAAACAGGAAAGATAAAGCGTATCTGGATTGCACTTCATGACTTTGCATTTACACATTGGCGTAATTTGTTGTTGTCATTCTGCCAATTGAATGCTAAGATCTTTTCAGATGTCAAAAAGATACAAAATTCTTTGCACGATAAACCACATTGTCACATTTACGTGATATCATCAAAGTTTATCAGACCCATACTATTGGTCACTTTTTTTGGTGGTTGCATGATAAAGTAAAGTAATATAATAAGTCCATTTTAGAAATTGTTGAGAATTCGGGATATTTAGGCCAACTATGGTACACTTATATTATATTTCCAGGTAGAGACATGTTGTGGTCACCTAGAAACAAAAGACCAGAAAGGCTTAGAGATATGATTAAAGAAATGGAGGTATGTGTGCGCTGTAAATTCCTTAATATTCACAAGAGTTTCATTTTTGCTGCTATATGAGCTGCGACACCACAAAAACAACAAAGTGGCATGTGTGCCCAGTGAAGAGTCAGATCAGCCTGGGCATCTGCCCAGTCTGATCAGAGTCTTCGCTGTCCGCATGGAGCTAGCGTAGACCCTCACCTAGCCTTAAAGCACAAAACAAAGACTCTGATCAGACTTAGCAGCTGCTCAGGCTGATCTGAGTCTTCGCTTGGCAAATATGCCACTTTGTTGGTATTGTTGCGTCACCGCCCATATGTGAATCTACTGTCTATCATTGATGAATATTTTCTTTCTCTGAGGGCCTCATGGAAGATTTGCTAAATTGCTAAATGTTGTAACCCTTGTTAAATAAAGACTTAACTTACCTACTTATGCATGCATGCATCAAGGTATTATGATATTTACCTAGAGGATACTGTGTCATGATTATTGGATGCCTGCAATCATGATAGTATCGCTATACATTTTATATGATGGTACCCAACTCTAGCAAATACTTAAGTGACACCTGGTCTGGGTATGCTGTTTCGTAAATTCTTGTTCGGTCATCTTCAGACTTTTGTTTGCATTAAGAAGACATTTTTATTTAGTTTCCACTTCAGGAATTGCTATCAGCATTTCAGATGGTACTGTATTGCTGGCATAGGACAAAATGGTTCAGTCAGCAGAGGTCCAGATAAAGGGCGTTTTTGCCGCATGAAAAATGGGTAAAAACCCATTCCATTCCAGTTTGATGCATCGGGTCAACATCTTTAAAATACTGGTTGACGCATCGTTTGTGAAACGGAAGCGTCGACAAACGCCTTGTATTGTGTGCATGGCTGCAAAAGCTTGAACGAGTACATGTAACTGCCGAACTTATTCAAATGAACTCACCATTAATGCAACAGTTTGGCACGGAAAGTGCTATGTGACGTAATTCAGTATCCGGCAGACCTGAAAAAATAGTACATAGCCGGACTAAAATTTGGGTGACCCAGTCCATGTTTTGGCGTAATTGATGGGTTACACAGCAAATAGACAGACTGCTACATTTTACACGTAATAGCTTGAGACACAGTCTTCGATATTATATTTTCGACAATTTCATCATGGCTGCTCGCTCAGCCTCAGAAAGCCAGTCAAGATCTGTTCAGAAGTTGCTTTTTAAGTTTTTCCAGCGATCTCATCCGCTAGAGATATCATTAGCGGAGCTCTTAAAACCCATTATTCTTGGCCTGCTGAGTTCGTGTGTTCCTGTTTAGAAACGTATTAAAAAACCCAGACATGCTGCATCTGGAACTCTGTTTTAAAAAGTTGACTTTATTGTAATATCTAATGGCAGTCAAGCCACAAAAAACTCTCTGAAAAAAAAAAAACTGGGAGTGAAAAAACTTCCAGACATTGCAGAAAAACTCCCTTGTCACAAAGTGAGGATTCAGCAACTCCCTGCTGAAAAAAGTTATCTGGAGCTCTGGTCAGTCCTCAGTAATGGAAAACAGTGAATACCCTGATCAGATAGCATATTATGTGCCATTTAAACTGTTTCTGCAGTATTTGCAAATGTCTGTATGGTGGACTGTAGACTTCTGTTTGCTTAAAGAATTTGTATTTCAGGAATTGCTGTCAGCATTTCGAGTGGTACAGTATCGCTGGCGGAGTAGAAAAGTGGTTCAGATGGTTCTCAGTAATGCCTGTATAATCAATATCACTCTGTGTGGACACTCTGGAGATATAGAGAAACTCATGACTGATAAATCTCTGGTAGGGAGGCTCAGTGGAGAGACAGTGTCACATGGTAGGTAGCCATTGGGTATAGCTGTAGCCATTGCTTACTGTTTTTAAATTGTGGTCTCTCTAAAGATAGTTTTAACATTGTGGTCTCTCTAAAGATAGTTTTAACATTGGGATACTTTTAACATTGTGGTCTCTCTAAAGATAGTTTTAACATTGTGGTCTATCTAGAGATAGTTTAACATTGTGGTCTCTCTAGAGATAGTTTTAACATTGTAGTCTCTCTAAAGATAGAAACTCATGGTTTTATAAATCTCTGATTGAGAGCTTACTTGAGAGACAGTGCCTCCCTTCTCAATTAGGTCAACCCTTTAAGGAAAGAATTTGCTCCCATAGGAGCAAATTCTTTTCTTTTAGGGTATACCCCTTTTTGGAATGGCTTTGTTATCCTGGGTAGCAAACAGGATGTCACAAAAGTTGTTTCCCTTTGTGAAAATGACAGAAAAAATGGATGTGTACCAATACATTTGAGTTAGGGGCACCAGCATTATGTGTTTCTGGAGAGAAACAGACATTACACTAGAATTGGGGGATAACTGTATTCAAATTTGTCATTTGGGGAGGTAAATAGTAGGATTTCGTTTTACGGCGACGCTGATGCGTCACCGTAAAACAAAATTTGCGACCATAAAACTGACGATTGACCTCCCCAAATGACAATTTTCAATATAGTTATCCCCATTTTAATGCACCTTTTCATATTTTCACCTTACAAAGTGTACTTTTTTGCACCCATTGCAAGCGCTTTCAGCAGCGTGAAATTAAATGTCAGCTAATGAGAAGGACGTTTTTTTAAATGACGTCGGGTTTGCAACAGTATATCGTAGAATATTCTGTCGCAAATTTTTGACGTTATCCAATCAGACGTCGCGTTACATACATAAGTGCATTAGAATTGTCATTTAGCTCAAGCAGCAAACTGAAGTACATGCATATATGCAGCAGTTCCTTGCTCGGTTTGTTTCTTTGATCCAAATTCACCTTTCCGCAGCCATGCCATCTTTAAACAGGTTTGCATCTCTTCATTAATTGTAAGGTAAACTCACAGACTTACTGTGGGACATTCAGCATGTGGGATTTTTTTAGTGGGACTGTGTAACATGCTAAGTTGTTGTTTCATTGGTCAGTTACCGTATACGCGGTAATTTTAGCGGGTTCAAATTTTCGCGGTTAAGGGTCAAAAATATAAATATTAATTTTCGCGATTTTTAATTTTCGCGGTTAGCAACATGCTCAAAAAGCAAAACTATACTTCTTTTTCACTTGAGTAAGTTCTTTCATTAACCTGCGGCAGGGCCGCCGCAGGTTAATGAAAGAACTGGCTCAAGTGCAAAGTACCAGCAACTACCGAAGCAAACACAAACAAAATATATGATCACTGTGTCCACAGAAGACACTTGGTAAGAAACAGGAAGTTATTCGCGATTTTAATTTGCGCGGTTTCTGTGTGGCTGTGAAATATCGCGAAAAATGGAACACCGCGAAAATTACCGTGTATACGGTATACACTATCACTTGACTTTTGAGTGATATTCTGGGTGTGGCTCTGAAAGCTGTATTGCTGTCTATTAGTAAAAAATGATATTTTTATTATACCAGTATGTATGACAGACCAGTTCATGGTAGCTGCTTTCCCTGACAAGTCTCGAGTAGATTATATCTACTTCTGTAAAAGGCCACCTTATGGTGAGGCATTGAAGAAGATTGACAAGCTATCATCATGGGAACCAAAGGTATATGACTTTGTTTTTAATATGACTGTACAAAAGTACAGGAAGACTATTGTACTACCCCTGGCAGTGACTTAAGTGGTGTTGGCATCCATACCATTAAAATTTTACAATGAATTTTTATACGCCCGTTTTGAAAAAATGGACGTATTATGGCATGGCATTGTCCGTCCTTCCGTCTGTCCGCCCGTCCATCCGTCCGTCAACATTCTTGAGCGCACCATATCTCAGAAACTGTTCGAGTTATCTTCATGAAATTTTGTAGGCATATATATTAGGATGGGGCAAAGTGTCGCGTATAGTAATGGTTGCTCCCCCTTTCTTAGTTTCAAAGTTATGCCCCTTTGATTAATTTTTACCCTACTGGTCTTGTGCGCGCCATAACTAGATAACCGTTTGGGATATCTTGATGAAACTTCATAGCAATGTGTATGACAGTCTGATGATGTGTCGCGTATAACAATGGTTGCTCTCCCCTTCTGCGTTTTGGAGTTGCATCCCTTTGATTAGATTTTTAGGGTAATTTTGTGTAAACTTATCTTGTGCATTCAATAACTCAGTAACCATTTAGTATATCTTGATGAAATTTTATAGCAACGTGCATGTTCACAAAACGGTGTGTCACATATAAGAATGGTTGTTCCCCCTGACTTAATTTTGGAGTAACCTCCCTTTGATTAGTTTTTTAGGCTAACCCATTCCCCCATAACTCCTTAACCCTTTGAAATATTTCAACGAAACTTTGTAGGAATGTGTATAATAATGGGGTAATGTATCATGCGCATGAACCACAACTCTGGCTTACTTCCTGAATTATCTGCCCTTGCATCAATTTCCGTTTTACTTTGTATCTCCTTAACCGTTGGAAATATTTTAACAAAACTTTATGGTGATGTGTATATTGTCAAGGGAAAGTATTGTGACTAAGAGTTTATGAACTATCTCCCTTGTTTGACTTTGGTGTTTCACAACTTCTGAGTTGCTTCACCCTGGACCTGATTTTTGGTGTACTTATAGTATTTGATGTGTTGTTTTGATAACATTGCAGTCATTAATTACAGATTTTTTCCCCCTGTTTTGTCTGCTTGTCCAGCCTTCTATCAGCAATTTTGTTCATTCTGTAACTCCTTCATGACAATGAAACGGGCGTATTATGCACCGCTTGCGAAGCTCTTGTTTAATATGGGCAAAAGCATCATTAGGTGAGCTGTTCTATCTTGCAAAGGTCTTGTTTATTTTTGATCGCTTAATCACACTGCTGTAATTTATTCCTTTGATCAAGATTTTTTATTTGCATCATTATTTTTATTATTTCACCTACATAAAAATTGTTGAATTCGCAAACAGCATAGATCCAGGTGAGGTGGCTCATATTATGAGCAGCCTCATCTGGATCTACACTGTTTTCCCTCTAGTCTTTGAGTTCTCAATTGGATATAGCTGGGACAAAACTTTTTTGAAACTTCACAGATGTAAATTTTGTCACCTGTTTTTTTTGGCACTTTATGGATTAACCCTTAACCAGCTGATTTTCCATGGCTGTGTCCTTTGCTCTGGAATTTGAACTAGTGTATTCATCCTGAGATGGAGCCGGGCCGCGTAGCGCAATCGGTAGGGCACCTGACTCATAAGTCAGAGGTCCTGGGTTCGAAACCCGGTCTGGCCACATACTTTCGTTTCTCCTTCCGCTGATTCAAGAAGGGCAGTTGTCAGTTACTGGCGAAGTATGTGCACTTAGTACTGGTTAACCGCTTAGGAGGTCTAAGCCTGCCCAGGAATAGTGTAGTTAGGTTAACTGACCGTCCCGACATGACCATAGCTGTTTACCGAGGTGTTAAGCATCAAATCAATCAATCAATCAATCATCCTGAGATGGGATGCTTTACAGGAAAATCATTTATAGCAATCAGTGTAAACTTTTACTAAATAATGGGTCAGCGCTGTTTGTTCGGGTAACTTCGGGCAGCAGGTAAATTCGGACAGTGACATTGTTTCCTTTATATGTCAGTTGTTTGGAATTAAAACAAAAATAACTGGGGAAACAGTGAAAATCCTGATGAGACAGCTCATGATGAGCCATCACATTTAGCTTTTCACTGTTCACAATTGTATATCCGAATTTACCCGCTGTCCAAAGTTACCTGACTCTACTCTAGCTTAAATTTAAAATTTATGACAGTATTTATGTACAATCAACTCTCGATATCTTTAAGTCAAACTTCTCAAACTACTGATATCTCAAAGTTCCAGAAAATTTACTTTGAGATATCAGTAGTTTGAGATAAGATGAGTTGAAATGTAAATAAAAATAGGGAATGTGTCCAAACTTTTTTCTTTGAAAGAAGATGTATTTTTAGATATCAGTGTTCCTGATATTGAGAGTTAACTGTATATCAGCTTCAGGCAAAACAGCATCATAGTGGCTGCACCAGAAGAATATGCCAGAACTGTATGACAGGTTTGCCTTTTGGATTGAAATCAAAGCCCCATTTTTGTCGCACCTGCTTTAGCAAGGTGTGATATAGGTGCCCAGTTTTCCGTCCGTCTGTCAGTTTGTCTGTCTGTTCACAATTTACTTCAACCCTAGCATTTTCGTCCATTCAAAAGACTTATTCTCTGAAACCACTGCACCAATGGTTCTCAAATTTCACATTCAGCTTGATCAGACAGCAGGGCTTCAGAATGGTAAAATTCAGGCGGGTCGAGAGTCCAAGATGGCCGCCGTTACTAAAAATAGCAAAACCAATAAAATCAAATTTTTCTCCGGAACCGCCCCATTTTTGTTGCACCTGCTTTAGCAAGGTGCGTTATAGGCGTCCGGTTTTCCGTCCGTCTGTCAGTCCAGCCGTCCGTTCACAATTTACGTCAACCCTAGCATTTTCGTCCATTCAAAAGACTTATTCTCTGAAACCATTGCACCAATGGTTCTCAAATTTCACATGCAGCATGATCAGACAGCAGGGCTTCAGAATGGTAAAATTCAGGCGGGTCGAGAGTCCAAGATGGCCGCCATTACTAAAAATAGCAAAACCAATAAAATCAAGTTTTCCTCCAGAACCGCTTGGTATATTTGGCTGAAATTTTGTATGAAGCATAAGTGGGACCTTGGTATTCAGAATTATCAAAATGAAAAAAATCTGTTCACAGTGACCATACGTCAACCCTAGAATAATTTACGTCGACCCCAACTTTTAAGTCCATTCAAATGACTTATTTTCTGAAACCACTGCATACATGGTTCTCAAATTTCACATGCAGCATGATCAGACTGCAGGGTTTCAGAATGGTAAAAGTTGAGAATGGTCGAGAGTCCAAGATGGTCGCTGTTACTGAAAATAGCAAAACCAATAAAATCAACTTTTTTCTCCGGAAGCACTTGGTATATTCATTGAGTTCTTAATGTGAAGGCACACAGCAGGTGCTACATAGCCTTTCGCGGAATTCTTGTCTGTGATAGGGTATCAAAATGTGTCTTTTCTCACATTGCAGATTACCCCAGTAGAGATACCTGGTCCTGTAAACAGACGGTTGGAAAGAAGCCTGTCAGTTAACATTCATCAAGATATGGTGAGCTTTTATGAGCTTATGTGAGCCAAAAGGCTTACAGATGAACTTATAGTATAAGCAGGTCTGCATTGTCAGTCATTATTTTCAAACATATTCTTGGCCAAAGCCACAGCCTGATAGAGCTGATTGAGGCCAAATTTCAAAGGAGCCGCCTCTGGTTGGGAGAACCAAAGTTTACGTAAATGGTTTGGGCCACATGACCAAAATAGCCACCATACCTATATATATCCTCAGGATCCATAGATGGATGATGCAGGCAGTGAAGCGTCTGGTTGCATTGTATGGAGGTGCAGGCTAATCTGAGCTATGGTTGCCTGTACATGCCATATGGAACCATTTTAGATGCGATATTGATATGCATTTAATGTGAATGGGTACCCCTCCATGATTTTTTGCCATTTTTGCTGAGGGGAACAAATTTTGTGACTTTCTGCTAGCTTCCCTGGATGACGAAATCCTTTCTAAAGGGAGCTTTTCTGAAAAGAAGAATTTGCTCCTCTGAGATAAAATTCTTTCCTTTCAGAGTTGATTCCCATTGAGAGGGGAGGCAAAAATGATATTAGCAGAGTTGTTCCCCTTGATGTTCTATTTCATCATATGTGCCTGGTCGGGTCTCTTTGAAAAGAAGAATTTGCTCCTATGGGGTAAAATTCTTTCCTTTCAGAGTTGATTCCCGTTGAAAAGGGAGGCAGAAATAATACTGGCAGAGTTGTCCCTCTTAATATGCTATTTCATCATATGGGTCTGGGTCAATGTACAAGAATGCAATTTGCTGTAACAGTCTTTGATGGAAATATAGGTCATGTTAACCCTTAATGCGCCAAAAAGCAGACAACAAAATTTATGTCTACAGAATTTCAAAAAATGTCTTGTCCAAGCAATATCATATTGAGAATTCGAACACTAGAGGGCAAACAGTGTAGATTCAGATGAGGTTGCTCATTATGAGCCACCTCATCTGGATTTACACTGTTTGCCAATTCAACAATTTTAATTTTTGGCGCTTTAAGGGTTAAGTTGTGTAATCAATTTCCTGTCTCTTCTTACTAAGAACTTCACTTTTATAGTGTCTTTCATGTTTATGAGTAATGATGCAAAATACTTATACTTCTGAATGATCACAGAAACTCCTCTTTATGTTGAGTTCTTATATGGTTCATGTTTATAAAATTGTAATTCGACAAATCTGCTGCAGATGTAATATCAGTATCACTACATGTATCTATAGATGTTGTGAATGATTGTTGGCTACATGCTTCAGCAAGGTCAGATCCAAACTCACTCTCTGCTTTCTTTTCTTCTCTTCTTTTCCTCTTGTTCTCCTTCTTCTGTTCTCTTTTCTTTAAGTATCTCTCAAGCCTGTCTTGATTATCTTTAGCATGGTCTTTTACTCCGGGGCAGTCAAAGATGTAATATTTGAAATATTCCTTTAAATCAGCAAGCTTTTGAAGTCTCTGTCCATGGACTTTCCTGAATACCTTTTCCAGTTTTGCAAGATCTAAATATCCAGATGCTTGACATACATCAAGAAGAGTTTGATCAGGTGTATATTGATAAAGAACAAGTTCTTGTATTTCATTTAGTGGTCCAACATGGCACACTAGCAGATAGAGCTGTGACCCACCTAGCATGTGAAGATATAACAGTTGTTTGAAAACTTGTACTGCATTTACAGAAATGCGAGGAGTTAACACAAATGTTACAATAGCTCTGTCAGAAATTTGCAGTGTTATTTTGTCTTCCTCAGGTTGAGTGTGGCCAGTCTTTAAATTGTCTTTGGAATCATGTACTCTTTTCTGTTTTTCCAGCTTGTTTTGTTTCTTCCCTTCATCTTTGTCTTTTCCAGTTTCTTTGACTTGTGCATTAGTCATACCCTCTCTGTCACATTTGTGATGTGTAGTTTTATGAAGTTTTGTTTTCTTATTGGTATCCTTTTGTAGCATTTTTGTACATGCTTGCTTGTCAGTTTGTTTTTCATTACCAGAAATATCAATGAGAGACATCATGTCCATAAAGGCAACCATCTTTTCTTGTGTCTTTCCAAACATGTCAACTGTTGCATGTCTTTCACCATCAAATTCGACTAGATTATCAAGGAGACTGTTTTCTTTGACCATGTTATAAGCTATTTTACAAATTTCTCTCAAGCATGTCTTTAAGTTGAGGGACAGATTTGTTTCTTCTATTTTTGTTTGTAAACCAGTAACATCATTAGCTAGCTTAAATCTTACTCTTGGTTCTTTGATGATAATCAGTTGTTTCATATAGCTGAAGCATACTTCCTGACAGGTTTGTAGGTTTGTTAGTATCTCTCTGAATAGTTCTTCCTTACAGTCTAACGGAGCTGATGAAACTCTCTTCAGGTGTTTTTCATTTTCATCATATATCACCTCATTAACATCCACACACTGTAAACAAATTTCAGTGTCTGTTAGTGGGCTGGTTGTCATTGTAGCCTTGAGTTCCTGAAAAAGTGAACAAACTGGCTAGAAATTTGTATAACTCAAATGTTCAAAGCTTTATTAAGTGGCCATTTTCAACTACTTTTGGACATATATTTCAGATATCTATGTTATTGGTACATACTTACCATAAGAAATGAATTAGATGGATTGGGTCCTGTTTCAAAAAAATGTGATTCACCAAATAAAAGTGACCCTTATAAAGACCCTTAGAAATAGATGTCTGAAAATTCATCACTTTTGTATGTGTTTTTGGTGTGCCTGGCAGTATGGGTAGAAACTGTCCTCTTGTTAGAAAGTAATTTTTAGCTTGCCTGAACAAAGTTCAGGAAGATCTATTGTACTACCTCCTGCATTGGCGTTTGCATTAGCCTTGGCGGCGGAGTCGGCATTAGCAAATGTTAAAGTTTTACATAAAAGTTTATAAGACCTCATAGTTTCTAAACCATTTGATTGATTTGAATAATATTTAGTATGATGGTATATATTGGTCCAAAATTTTATTCTGCACCATCCCCACCCGGGTCATGACTCATAGGTCAAGGTCACGGACTTAGAAATTTTATGTTAAAGTTTTTCGTTAAAGTTTTTAAGATCTCATAGTTTGTAAACCCTTGGATCATTTTGAATAATGATTAGTATGCTGATATACTATGTATATGGGTCCATAATTTTTAGCTCACCTGAGCACGAAGTGCTCAGGGTGAGCTTTTGGGATACCCTGATGTCCGTCGTCCGTCGTACGTCCGTCCGGACGTCCGTCCGTCCGGACGTCCGTCAACTTTTGCTTGTGTACACTCTAGCGGGCACAGTTTTGATCCAATCTTTATGAAACTTTGTCAGAATGTTAGTCTTTATAAAATCTAGGCCAAGTTCGAAACTGGGTCATGTCGGGTCAAAAACTAGGTCACTAGGTCAAATCTTAGAAAAACCTTGTGTACGCTCTAGAGGGCACAGTTTTCATCCAAAGTTCATGAAACTTTGTCAGAATGTTTATCCTCATAGTATCTAGGACAAGTTCGAAACTGGGTCACATCGGGTCTAAAACTAGGTCACTAGGTCAAATCATAGAAAAACCTTGTGTACGCTCTAGAGGACACAGTTTTGATCCAATCTTTATGAAACTTTGTCAGAATGTTTATCCTCATAGTATCTAGGCCAAGTTCGAAACTGGGTCATGTCGGGTCAAAAACTAGGTCACTAGGTCAAATCTTAGAAAAACCTTGTGTACGCTCTAGAGGGCACAGTTTTCATCCAAAGTTCATGAAACATTGTCAGAATGTTTATCCTCATAGTATCTAGGACAAGTTCGAAACTGGGTCATATCGGGTCAAAAACTAGGTCACTAGGTCAAATCATAGAAAAACCTTGTGTACGCTCTAGAGGACACAGTTTTGATCCAATCTTTATGAAACTTTGTCAGAATGTTTATCCTCATAGTATCTAGGACAAGTTCGAAACTGGGTCACGTCGGGTCTAAAACTAGGTCACTAGGTCAAATCATAGAAAAACCTTGTGTACGCTCTAGAGGACACAGTTTTGATCCAATCTTTATGAAACTTTGTCAGAATGTTAATCTCTATAAAATCTAGGCCAAGTTCGAAACTGGGTCATGTCGGGTCAAAAACTAGGTCACTAGGTCAAATCTTAGAAAAACCTTGTGTACGCTCTAGAGGGCACAGTTTTCATCCAAAGTTCATGAAACATTGTCAGAATGTTCATCCTCATAGTATCTAGGACAAGTTTGAAACTGGGTCACGTCGGGTCAAAAACTAGGTCACTAGGTCAAATCATAGAAAAACCTTGTGTACGCTCTAGAGGACACAGTTTTGATCCAATCTTTATGAAACTTTATCAGAATGTTTATCTCCATAAAATCTAGGCCAAGTTTGAAACTGGGTCATGTCGGGTCAAAAACTAGGTCACTAGGTCAAATCTTAGAAAAACCTTGTGTACGCTCTAGAGGGCACAGTTTTCATCCAAAGTTCATGAAACTTTGTCAGAATGTTTATCCTCATAGTATCTAGGACAAGTTTGAAACTGGGTCACGTCGGGTCAAAAACTAGGTCACTAGGTCAAATCATAGAAAAAACCTTGTGTATGCTCTAGAGGACACAGTTTTGATCCAATCTTTATGAAACATTGTCAGAATGTTTATCTCTATAAACTCTAGGCCAAGTTCGAAACTGGGTCATGTCGGATCAAAAACTAGGTCACTAGGTCAAATCTTAGAAAAACCTTGTGTACGCTCTAGAAGGCACAGTTTTGATCCAAAATTCATGAAACTTTATCAGAAAGTTTATCCTCATAATATCTAGGATAAGTTTGAAACTGGGTCACGTCTGGTCAAAAACTAGGTCACTAGGTCAAATCATAGAAAAAACCTTGTGTATGCTCTAGAGGACAGTTTTGATCCAATCTTTATGAAACATTGTCAGTATGTTTATCTCCATAAACTCTAGGCCAAGTTCGAAACTGGGTCATGTCGAGTCATAAACTAGGTCACTAGGTCAAATCTTAGAAAAACCTTGTGTGCGCTTTAGAAGGCACAGTTTTGATTCAAAGTTCATGAAACTTTGTCAGAATGTTTATCCTCATAATATGTAGGACAAGTTTGAAACTGGGTTATGTCGGGTCGAAAACTAGGTCACTAGGTCAAATCATAGAAAAACCTTGTGTACGCTCTAGAGGACACAGTTTTGATCTAATCTTTATGAAACTTTGTCAGAATGTTTATCTTCATAAACTCTCGGCCAAGTTTGAAAGTAGGTCATGTCGGGTAAAAAACTAGGTCAAATCTTAGAAAAACGTTGTGTAAGCACTAGAAGGCATAGTTTTGATCCAATCTTCATGAAACTATGTCAAAATGTTTATTGTCCATATATCTAAGCCTCCTATGAAACTGAGTCACGTCGGCTCAAGGTCAAATCTTAGAAAAACTTTGTGTACACCCTAGAGGGTACAGTTTTGATCCAATCTTCATGAAACTCTGTCAGAATGTTTATCTTAATGAAATCTAGGTAAAGTTTGAAACTGGGTCGTGTCGGGTCAAAAACTTGGTCACTAGGTCAAATATAAGAACGACCTTGTATACGCTCCAGAGGGCACAGGTTTGATCCAATCTCAATGAAACTGTGTCAGAATGTTTATTCTTACAATATCCAGGCCAAGTTTGAAACTGGGTCATGTCGGGTCAAAAACTAAATCAAATGTTAGTATGGTAAAAACTCTTATAAATCTTCACCAGAGCCAGTGAACTGATTAATGCTCAGGTGAGCGATTCAGGGCCACCATGGCCCTCTTGTATTCTGCACCATTCCCATCCCTGGTCATGACCCATAGGTCAAGGTCACAGACTTAGAAATTTTATGTTAAAGTTTTACTTTAAAGTTTTTATGATCTCTTAGTTCCTAAACCCTTTGATTGTTTTGAATTATATTTGGTATGATGATAGATGTTGGCCCAAAATTTTATTGTGCACCATCCCCACCCCTGGTCATGACCCATTGGTCAAGGTCACAGACGTGGAAATTTTATGTTTAAGTTTTATGTTAAATTTTTTAAGATCTCATAGTTTCTAAACCCTTTAATTGATTAGAATAATATTTTGTATGATGATAAATAATGGTTCAAATTTTTATTCAGCACCATCCCCACCCCTGGTCATGACCCATAGGTCAAGGTCACAGACTTTTGATGTTAAAATTTAGCATTAAAGTTTTTAAGATCTCATAGTTTCTAAACACTATGATCAATTTGAATAATATTTGGTATGATGATATATATTAGTCCAAAATTTTATTTTGCACCATCCCCACCCCTGGACATAACCCATAGGTCCAGGTCATGGACTTAGAACTTTCATGTTGAAAGTTGAGATGTTCTTGGCTTAATCTACTTAACCCTTTGATAGATCTGCTTTATACTTCCACATATGTCAGGTAATGTCCTAAATGTTTATGTAGTACCACCCCAACCCCCTTCATGACTGAGGTCAAGGTCATGGACTTATAAATCTTTTGTTAAAATTGTGGTTAAAGTTCCCAAAAGGCACAGTGTTTTATTAGTGTGTGGATGGATTCAGTTGCTACTCAGAATCCGTTAGATGCTGGTCCAGAGTACTTCACCTCTCATTGACCTTTAGGTCAAGGTCATAGGCTAAGGGTTTATAGTTTACCACTGCCTAGATGTAAAGTTATACCCAGACTGATGACAGATACTGCTCCAGAGTTTTACATGGTAGCAGCATCACCTTGCTAATTGACTGTGGCGGTCAAGATCGCATTTTTAGAACTTGGTGTTCATGCTAGCCAAGCGCCAGTTCAGGCGAGCTATGCTGTCTGGTGACAGCTCTTGTTCTCTCTGTATTCTGACAGCGGGTTCTTGATTTTTTTTCCTAATAAGCTACCAAGTTGGTCTACTCGCCATGGGTGACTGTAGTAATTACAGCATGCTCAAGGTTAAAACTGCCTTGGCAATGTGGTTCTAATGAGAGGTCACAATATGAGCTGCAACACGACAAAATCAACAGTGTGGTTGTGCGCCCAGGGCAGACGGATCAGCCTAGGCACCTGCCTAGTCTGATCAGAATCTTCGCTGTCCGCATGGAGTTAGCTTAGACCCTTAGCTACCCTTTGAGCACTTAACGAAGAATCTGGTCAAACTGGCCGGATGCCCAGGCTGATCTGAGTCTGTGCTGGGCGCACAACCACATTGTTGGTTTTGTCATGTCGCGGCTAATATGTGTTATGATGGAAAATTTAAAGCAATTCTTTCTTATATGAATGTGAATGAATTTTACTTACCAGTCCATGAACTGTTTTATGAAACTCTAGGTATGCCCAGAATATGTAGTTTTCCTTTTGATTCTAACACTCCTCACATCATGCTATGATGTTAGATGCTGTACTAGTTAGCTCTGTAGCTATGATGATTAGCAGTGAATTATTTATGAATTGCTGTTGATTTTGTAACTAAGAAGTCAGCCTAAGATATCTGTATGCTGTGCCTGTATTATTAGTGGAATTAGCTATGAATTATAAATGAACTAATTACCCTTTATATTGGAACATCTAAGGTGCATGCATACACTTTCAGGGGAAGCAACCCTGTCATTTTGCCTCCTGTATCAATAGGGGTCAACTCTTAAAGGAAAGAATTTGCTCTCCTATGAGCAAAAGAGTATACCACTTTTTGGAAGGGCTTCATTACCTGGGGAAGCAAACAGGAAGTCACAAAAGTTGTGTTCCTTTATAAAAATGGCAGAAAACATGTAGGTGTACCTATTCACCTAATTACTTTAAAACTGATACAAGTTGAATATATTATTGATGGATGACTTTGGGTTTCATGGCCCTTTCATTAGTTTTTCAGACATATCAAGCAGGTAAAATGACAATCATGAAAGGCTGTGACGCTGTGTGCAGTGGAACCACAAGTTGAATGTGGTTTCCGAAAGATATGTCACATTTTAGATTTTGGAAGGGCAAACAGTGCAGACTGCTCTATTCAGACTGCTCTTTTATGACAGTGTGATCTGGGTCTACTTAATTTGCTCAGGCATTTCTGTCCCAAAACTATAGACAGGAATAAATAAAAGCATATTAAGGTGAATGAATACACTTTCAGGGGAAGCAACTGTTTTTAATTTTGTCTGTCCTTCTCTGTAAGGGTAAACCCTTAAAGGAAAGAATTTGCTCCCTTAGGAGCAAACTCTTTCCTTTAAAAGTAGACCCCATTTTGGAAGGGCTGATGTTCTCCAGGAAAGCAAATGGGAAGTCACAAAAGTTTTTCCCCTGTGTTAAAATGGCAGAAAACATGAAAGTGTACCTATACACCTTCATTTAAAGGATAGGCAATCCTATATAGATCCAAATCAGTATGCACAGTCTGTGACATTCTGGTTTCAATTTTAACAAAGACTAATAGTTTTGCAATGCATGGCCACATTGTTCACTCCATAGGTCAAGGTCACATTTTTAAAACTGAAAAGCACCAGTGAGATGAGCTATGGTATAGATGAGCTCTGGTTTAAGACAACAGCTCAGTCTGTGACATTCTGGTTTCAATTTTAACAAAGACTTACAGTTTTGCAATGCATGGCCACATTGTTCACACCATAGGTCAAGGTCACATTTTTAAAACTGACAAGCACCAGTGAGATGAGCTATGCTATAGATGAGCTCTACTTTAAGACAACAGCTCTTGTTCATGGAGAAAGACATTTGTGTTCATGTCTGCAGTGGAATTCCAAAGTAGCATGATACTGTAAATCAGCTTTATGTGGTGTGCAAGACTTAAATCAGCTTTGTATGGTGTGCAAGACACTTTCACCTGGCAGGACATGTGAAAGTTTCATGGCACATGTACAAAAACACTTGATATTCGCAAGATTTTATTTTTTTTTTTCTAATATTTGTGAATCTGCTGGCTCTTGAATTCAAGAATCTCACCAAATGCCCACTGAGCTACTGGAACTTCTAGATTACACAGTGTAGTTTCTACCTTATAAGATCCTATATTTAAGGTATTGATATGGTGGCGTAATTCCAGTGAAGAGGCTTTACCCTGGTCTCCCATGGCAACAGAGAAAGACAGGGCTAATATGATTGTGCTGTCTGTACATGGGTATGTATCAATACGTTTACTTATGATTGACACTGCATAAAAAGGTGCCTTACAACATATGCAGATAGGAAATACCAGAGCTCTAGAAAAGAGGAAGTATTTGATGATAATTAAGGATAATTTTTCTTATTTCTCATTGAAACCATATGTTGTGACCCCTCATTTGAACCGTCTCATCGAGACAGTTCAGATGAGGGGTCACAACATATGTTTTTATGCAGAATTAACAAAAATTATCCCTTATTATCACCAAATACTCCCTCTTATCTAGAGCTCTGGAAATACTCAAATCAGCTTGTGCATCTGTGCAGTGCATATTGTCAAGGCACTGTGATAGGAGCAAAAATGGCAACTCTGGGTAATATATTTTCTGAATTTTCTCCCTTGTTCAGTCTTGGCATTTTTCCAACTTCTGAAGTGCTTCATCTGGGAAGCTGATTTTTGGCATACTAATAGTATTGGATGTGTGAAATATTTTGGTAATTATGAAGATACTGTGCAGTCTTTAATTACAGAGTTATTGCTCCTGTTCATTACTACCGTATACGCAGTTTCGCGGTTTTTCGCAGTCACTGAGAAACTGCGAATATTAAAATCGCGAAATAATATTTTGTTTCTGTTAGCTTCGTTAGGTCCTTGTACTTTTCACATGAGCCAGTTCTGTCATTAACCTGCGGCAGGACCGCAGGTTAATGAAAGAACTGGCTCAAGTGAAAAAGATGCAATTTTACTTTTTGCGCATGTTGCTTACTGCGAAAATTAAAAATCGCGAAAATAAATGTTTATGATTTTGAACCTAAACCGCAAAAATTTGAACCCACAAAAATTACCGGGTATACAGTATCCATGCAGCTGGGACACTAAAGAACTGCTAGGCCTAGGGTTTTGAAATTTGATATATAGAATATCCATGAAAAATAAGTGGACCAATATTTCCTATTTTTCAATTTGACACATGTTGATAAAGAGTTATCTTGTATTATGCTCAGCTTAAGAAGCTTTTGGTTTCATTGGGAAACAATTTCCATGCTTTCTGTTTGTTTTCCTAGATAACAAAACCCTTCCACACAAGGAGTCTACTCTTAAAGGAAAGACTTTGCTCATAGAGGAGAAATTCTTTAAGGGTAGACCCCCATGAGAATGGAGGCAATAATGAGCCGTGACACGAGAAAACCAACAAAGTGGTTGTGCGCCCAGCGCAGCCTGGGCATCCGCCCAGTCTGATCAGACTTTCCGCTAATTTCTTAAAGGATAGCTTAAGGTCTAAGCTAGCTCCATGCGGACAGCGAAGATTCTGATCAGACTGGGCGGATGCCCAGGCTGATCTGAGTTTTCGCTGGTCGCACAATCACTTTGTTGGTTTTCACATGTCCCGGCTCTAATGAAAATGGCAGGGTTGCTTCCTGTGAAAGTGTATCCATACAGCATAAAGTATCAGGATAATAAAAGAAATTTCTTCTTATATTTTTGCCATATATTTCAGACCCAATGTGAATGTGATGACCTACACTAGGACAGAATGTAATCCACAGTTTGCTGAGTTCAGGTAAAGTAGTATTAATGCGGTTTATTCCCTCAGCTATAATACCATATTTCTTCAGTTAAGAGGTGGGTCTTTTTCCCTTGGAAACAGTTCCAACAACCTAGTTCCATCTTATGAAAAAGATCAAACATTTTGGAGTTGTTTTGTAATCATCTTAGTATTTATGAATTTAATCAAGAAATATAAAAAATTTGAAAAAATTACAAACAGAATCTGGACTGACTTATTGGTTATTTATGATTTGCACTGATGTCACAATCAAACGAACAAATCAGAAAACATGTATATGTATTCACCACATGACATATGACCATGGCCATTATGATGTCCCTCAAATAGCATTTTAACCAAACAATTTGTTTTTTAAATTTAGATATAGGTTTTGGAAAATCCAGGGGCCGTATTCATAAAACGACTTAAGTGGTTGCTATGCTGTTGCTAAGGCTAAATTTCTTTGAAGGAGATTCCCTACAACTATGAAATTTGCTCTGGAGGAACAGTCTTACAAAGACTGTTCCTCCAGACCAAATTTCATAGTTGTAGGGAATCTCCTTTATCGATGTTTAGCCTTAGCAACCGCATAGCAACGACTTAAGTGGCTTTATGAATACGGCCCCAGACATTTTTGCTAAACTTTTATTGATTCCTTCGAAACTTTGATATATTGGCTGACACGTTTTTTTTTAAAGATATCTAAGCCTGATGTGTTCTAAAACAAGGAAGTGAATTTTTAATAGATATTCTATTGCTATGACAATAATACTGTTGACCAATTTATTATAAACACCTGTTTTCATTATATGCAAATGATGCCTGCATGGATGTCTGCCCAGAAAGCAAACTTCACGTACTATAACCTGATTGTGCATTTGAGCTGCGACACGACAAAACCAACAAAGTAGCTTGTGCTCCCAGTGAAGACTTGGCCCAGTCTGGGCATCTGCCCAGTCTGATCAGAGTCATCTCTGTTGGCATGGAGGTAGCTTAGACCCTCAGCTAACCTGTAAGTGCACAACGAAAACTCTGATCAGACTAGGTGGATGTCCAGGCTGATCTGAGTCTTTGCTGGGCATACATGCCACTTTGTTGTTTTTGTTGTATCTCAGCTTATATGCAATTTCGTATCGTGGCTCATATGCATTTTGCCTATACCTCAAGACAATGTCCTTACGTTGTGTCTTATTTGTTGTTTTGCAATTTTCAGTAAGCTGCAGCCCAACAAAGTATATACAGTTGAACAAGCTTTTAGTTCAGGAGGGGAGATCACTGCCAAGTCTTGTACATATGAGATAGCAGCTGGAAAGGTATGTACATGTATTACATATATTTCAAGATCCTGTAATGGAATATTTAATAATTGAAGAAGAATCTAAGAAGAACTGGGTCTAATTATATTTGAGACTGTGTAAATAGTCTCAAACAATCTGATATTAGGTTAAAGACAGTAAATCATAGCAGCTGTAGAAGGCTTACATGTAAGCATACTTTGATGTAAAATAGCAACAATAGTTTATCAAAGCTTTCTATTAAACAAAGTCTGAAATCATTGTTTTGAGACTATTTAGAGAGTCTCAAATATAATTAGACCCTGTTCAAGGAGCACTACAAGAAGGGGCACTCTAAATTCAAAGATTTTTGTTTCTTTTTAAGGAGGGAGGCTGATCCTGGAGAAAGGGTTTGTTAAAGCCTTTGCTGATTGTTAAGGTAATTAAGAGGAGGCAACTCTGCTATTTTGATTTTTGCCTCCCTTCTCTATAAAGGTCTTCTTAAAAGAATTTGCTGCTTTAGGAGAAAATTCTTTCCTTTAAGAGTATACCTCCTTTTGGAAGCGTTTCTTTTTGCAGGGAAGCAAAAGAGAGCCACAAAGTTGTTCCCCTAAGTCAAAACGATGAAAAAAAACACATGAAGGTAGGTCAGCTTGTTTATCTCATATTAATTATGATAAACCTTTCCTCTTATGTTCCAGATACAGAGATCCTTGATGGTCAACATACCTTTGAAAGGTAAGTTTTATTAGCCAAGTTTAGCCACAGTTTTCACAAATAGCATTGATCCTGGGGCCGTATTCATAAAACGACTTACGTGGTTGCTATGCTGTTGCTAAGGCCAAATTTCTTTGAAGGAGATTCCCTACAACTATGAAATTTGCTCTGGAGGAACAGTCTTACAAAGACTGTTCCTCCAGACCAAATTTCATAGTTGTAGGGAATCTCCTTTATAGATATTTAGCCTTAGCAACCGCATAGCAACGTCTTAAGTGGCTTTATGAATACGGCCCCTGATAGATGCAATCCTGGAAGTCTATATAGTAAAGGTCTCTACTGACTCATCATACAGTCTGAATAGTGGTAGGAGCCCTGGTAGCTCAGTGGGTTAAGTGCTGGCCTGCTGATTTAGCGGTCCAATGTTCGATTCCTGCTGGAGGCTGAAAACTTAATTTTCTCAATCGTAAACAGGGTTCCATTGCACACAGCTAGTCATTATCACCCATCATTCTGATATGATTGAAATACTGTTGAAAAGGATGTCAAATCGCAAGTCACCATCTGGGCCCAGTTGTTCAAAACTAACGACATCGTTAGTTAACGTTTCGTTAAAATTTCAAACATTAATATCTCAAATACGCCAATATTTTTTGTTGAAAAAATGTGAGAAGCTTTTGCACTGCAAAAGCTTCTCACATTTTTTCAACAAAAAATATCAGCTTTTTAGCTCACCTGAGCCGAAGGCTCAGAGGTGAGCTTATAGGATGGGAGTCGAGCCGTCGTCCGTCCGTGGGTCCGTGCGTGCGTCAACATTTTCAAACATAAATATCTCAGAGACCAGTGGGCCGATCGCAATCAAATTTTATCTGAAGCATCATTGGGGTGGGGGAAAGGCTGCATTAGGTTTTGGTGCTGATCAGCTC
The DNA here is from genome assembly GCA_963989385.1 of Ctena decussata. NCBI lineage: Eukaryota > Metazoa > Mollusca > Bivalvia > Lucinida > Lucinidae > Ctena > Ctena decussata. The sequence continues at coordinate 78,242,128 of OZ022499.1, read as the reverse complement.
AGAACTCTGGTTTCCATGGCAACAGATAGCCCCCATAGGGTTATAATGGGGAAAATGGCGTCATCACGTTTTCTCTACTGTTTTTGATTAGATCCTTATCATACTTGCAGGTAATGATGACATACACAAGAGCTTGGATGAGTTCGAAATTTGGCCGGATTCGAGCACAGACTACAGAGTTAGCTGCCCTTGAGCGTTTGAAAAAAATCCCATAGGGTTATAATGGGGAAAATGGCGTCATCACGTTTTCTCAACTGTTTTTGCTTAGATCCTTATCATACTTGCAGGTAATGATGACATACATAAGAGCTTGGATGAGTTCGAAATTTGGCCGGATTCGAGCACAGACTAGGGAGTTAGCTGCCCTTGAGCGTTTGAAAAAATCCCATAGTGTTATAATGGAGAAAACAACGTCATCACATATTTTGAGCAAAACTTTGTCATCACTCTACTGACTACATTTCTCAACGGATTTTAAAATAACTTCACACAAATGTAGGGCATGACAATATCTCAAGCAAGTTCGACTTTCAGGATGATGCGCTCAAGGTCAAGGTCACTGTGGCTATTTTTAGAAAACTTTGTCAGCACTCTAGCACCTACATTTCTCCATGGATTTTAAAATAACATCACACAAATGTAGGGCATGACAATATCACGAGCAAGTTCGACTTTCAGGATGCTGCGCCCAAGGTCAAGGTCACTATGGCTATTTTTAGAAAAACTTTGTCGGCGCTCTAGCACCTACATTTCTCAGCAGATTTTAAAATAACTTCACACAAATGTAGGGCATGACAATATCTCAAGCAAATTTGACTTTCAGGGTGCTGCACCCAAGGCCAAGGTCACTGTGGCTATTTTTAGAAAAACTTGGTCATCGCTCTAGCCCCTACATTTCTCAACGGATTTTAAATCAACTTCGCACAAATGTAGGATATGACATTATCTCAAACAAGTTTGACTTCCAGGGTGCTGCGCCCAAGGTCAAGGTCACTATGGCTATTTTTAGAAAAACTTTGTCAGCGCTCTAGCACCTACATTTCTCAATGGATTTTAAAATAAATTCACACAAATGTAGGGCATGACAATATCTCGAGCAAGCTCGACTTTCAGGGTGCTGCGCCCAAGGTCAAGGTCACTGTGGCTATTTTTAGAAAAACTTTGTCATTGCCCTAGCACCTTCATTTCTCCATGGTTTTTAAAATAACTTGACACAAATGTAGGGTATGACAATATCTCAAGCAAGTTAGACTTTCAGGATGCTGTGCCCAAGGTCAAGGTCACTGTGGCTATTTTTAGAAAAACTTTGTCATCGCTCTAGCACCTACATTTCTTAACAGATTTTAAAATAAATTCACACAAATGTAGGGCATTACAATATCTCGAGCAGGTTTGACTTTCAGGGTGCTGCAATCAAGGTTTTTGATTAGATCCTTATCATACTTGGCCGGATTCGAGCACAGACTACGGAGTTAGCTGCCCTTGAGCGTTTGAAAAAAATCCCATAGTCTTATACTGGAGAAAACAATGTCATCACATTTTCATTTTTCATCGGATCCTCTTCATACTTGCAGGTAATGAGGATATGCATAAAAGCTTGGATTACTTAGCATTTCGGCTAGATCCCACCACTGACTATGGAGTACCTGCCCTGAGCAACCAAAAAATCAATGTCGCCACTTTTTCTTGGTTTCTACTGATCCCATCCTTTTCAAACTTGCAGGTAATGAGGAAATGCATAATATCTTAAACATGTTCAAATTTTGGCCAGATCAGGCCAACCACTAGGAAGTTAGCTGCCCTTGACAGCTCTGTCTATTGTGCTCTTGATCGGATACTTTTTAAACTTGCATATATTAAATGAGGGCATACATAATGTTTTGGATGAGTTTAATTTTCAGCCTGATTGGACCACTGACTGTGGAGTTAGCTGCCCTTGAGCATCTTAAATATCCCTATAGGTTTACAATGTCTCTCAGGTGAGCAGTTGTTGCCCTTTGGGCTACTTGTTTTGGTTATGAAGTAGTAGAACACTTAACGAGCTGACCTCTTAACGAGCTCGTTAGGTAAACGATGCTTTTAACAATGTTAAGGTGAATGAATACACTTTCAGAGGCTTAAACCATACCAGTTTCTGTTCTTGCTCCCTCCTTAGTGGGGGTCAACTCTTAAAGAAAAAGAATTTCCTTCTCTAGGTGCAAATTCTATGCTGCTAAAGCAGAGTCCATTGGGATGGGCTTGTTTAGCTGGGATGATAGCAGAAGGTCACTAAACTTGTTTCCCTTTGCAACAATGTTTGAAAAAGGCAGCAGTGTAGTCTCAAACAGTTGATTGTCTCGTAAAATAAGGTCAAGTTCTTACATGGTGTAAAACATGTATGTTGAAGAAATATTTCCTGTATGTCCTCCAGCCTCACGTGTTTATCATGATGATTGGAGGTGACTCAATGCATTTTGATAGGCCCGTTTTGAAAAAAAAAACGGATGTTTTTTGGCATGCCGCTGTCCGTCAGTCCATCCCTCCCTCTGTCAACATTTTTGTGCGCACCATATCTCAATAACCGTTCAACATTTTTGTGCGCACCATATCTCAATAACCGTTTGAGATCTCTTCATGAAATTTTGTAGGCATATACATTAGGATGGGGCAAAGTGTCATGTACAGCAATAGTTGTCCCCCTGTCTTGGTTTCCAAGTTATACCCCTTTGATTCTTTTACCCTACTAGTCGTGTTCGCGCCATAACTAGATAACCGATTGGGATATCTTGATGAAACTTCAAAGCAATGTGTATGAGGGTCGGACAATATGTTGCGTATAACAATGGTTGCTCTCCCTTTCTTTGTTTCGGTGTTGCATCCCTTTAAGTTATATTTTTAGGCTATTTTTGTGTCTACTAATCCTGTGCATTCAATTACTTAGTAACCATTTGGAATATCTTGATGAAACTTTATAGTGATGTGCATGATCACAAAACGGTGTGTCACATATAAGAATGGTTACTCCCCCATACTTAATTTTGGAGTAACCTCCCCTTGATAAGTTTTTTAGGCTAGCCCCTTTCCCTTATTCATTCATAACCTCTTAACCCTTTGAAATATTTTAATGAAAATGGGGTATAATAATGGGGCAATGTATCATGAGCATAAACCACAACTCTGGCTTACTTACTTCCTGAGTTATCTGCCCTTGCATCAATTTCAATTTTACTCTGTAACTCCATAACCGTTGGAAAAATTTTAACAAAACTGTATGGTGATGTGTATATTGTGAAGGGAATAATTTATGACCAAGAATGGTACTCTAGTTTACTTAGTGTATGAATTATCTCCCTTGTTTGACTTTGGCATTTCTCAATTTCTGAGCTGCTTCACCCTGGAAGCTGATTTTTGTTATACTAATAGTATTTAATGTGTTAGATGTTTTAATAGCATTGCAGTCATTAATTACAGAGTTGGTTCCTCTGTTTGTCTGTTTCCTCTGTTTGTCTGCCTGTCCATCTTTCTATAAAGAATCTAGTTCATTCTGTAACTCCTTCATGACACTGAAATGAGCATATTATGCATCGCTTGCAAAGCTCTTGTTAGGTAAAGCAATCCAGCCATTTTCATTTTTACCTCTCTTATCAATGGTGGTCAAATCTTAAAGGAAAGAATTTGCAAAGAATTTGCAAATTCTTTCTTTTAAGAGAGGACCCCTTTTTGGAATGGTTTCATCACCCAAAGTTACCTTTGGAAATAAAGAATACATACTTGAACGGAAATTGTTGTCTTGGTTTTATTGAGACTATGCATATAAACAGCAATGTCATTTGCAAGGCTGCATATGGCCCTCAGTAGCGGGTTAAGTGGTACTCAGTTTTCAAATTACAAGCATTAGTTAAAAAACTTGAAAGGAAATAAAAATAAAACCTGCCTTACTATGAACTACAGTGAGGATTTTAACAACTATCACAACATTGCACTTATCACCAGCTACAGGGAAGTCAAGTAAAAATTTGCTAAGGCTGCTGGGAAACAAAGTACACATACAAGAATGAAATTGACAGTGTTCTTAAATAAAAGCTCACATTTTACTTAAATAAAACTGCAATTTCAGGTCATGTTTACTGTCAGTGTCGTAGTCCTGGAGAAGACAAGCTGCTCTTAGGCTGTGCTGATGGATCATTGGTAAAATACTCATACCGTATTAGTCCTATTGAATGCCCCTGCTCTAATAAACACCCCCTACCTCTTTACCAAAAATAATATTATATTATATTGGATGTATTCTTGTTGGCTTTGCTGAATAAGGCAGCTCTGTGAAATGGGGTCTACTCTTAAAAGATAGAATTTGCTCCTAGAGGAGCAAATTCTTTCCTTTAAGAGTTGACCCCTTCTAAAAAGGGAGGCAAAAATAGTAGAATTGCTTCCTTTGAAGTGACCCATCACCTTTATATTGCTTATTAGAGGTACAGTGGACTGTCTTTACAACAACGGCATTTGTTCCCAAAAATATTGACGTTAGACTGAATTTGCTGTTGTAAAGAATGCATATTTAGAACAATTTAGCCATCCTGTGTGAATCAAAATGACGTTATAAAGAATTTTGCTGTTGTAATGAGTGCCATTGTAAAGAGGGTTGACTGTATTTTGGCAGTGACTGATTTACTACTCTTTAGGCTCTTAATAAAGCCCCCCCCCCCATTTTGCAAGATGCAAGGCACCCAGGGTGTTTAATAGGATTAATATGGTACATCACTTGTTAAAAAGATTACCACATCTACCCTTCAGTATTACAACATTGTATTTGTTGGTAATTTAATTTCGGCACTGTTGGCAGTAAAGATGAAAAGCACAAAAATAGAAGTCTGCCAATATTCGGTATTCAATACATTTATCTGGCTATGCCAAAAATTGTGAAAGCCCAGAAATTTAATCATGCCAAGGACCTCTGACAGTTTCTATGCAAATTTGCCTATTTTTCAACAAATTACTGCAGCTTCCATGGGAAGCTAATGTTGATGATTTTAGCATTAACATGTAGACTTATGCTTTGTAAAGTAGTTTTCATATTGATTTTGAAAAAGTATCACGTCTACAGACTAAATCTCACTGACTTTCTCAAGAGGGGTAAGTAGAATTCTCAGTTATCAAAAATACATCAAAATTTTTATTTTTCTTATTTACTGAATTTCATTTTGTTAAACATGCTTAAGATAAAGTTAACACTACACCTGCATATAGCATGCAATAATATATAAATAAAAAGTATGCTAGCCTGATTTTAAGATGCAAAGGGTCTAGTTACCCCACCCACTTTTCAATTTTTCAGCTGTAGACTATCATTCCCCCCCCCCCATGCCTCAGCTTGCCACTCACATAACTCACATATAATGTGTATATTGACAGTACACACACACATGCAAAGTGGCTAGCTGAGGCACGGGGGGGGGGGGGGGGGGGGGGGGGGAGTTTCTTTATAAAACTTTTCCTATTTTCCATACATTTAATTATAAAAGCTTGCATTTTACACCAAAAATCTCAGTCTATGTGTATAATAACCAAAAAATTGTTTTTGTGCCAACTAAAGGGAGTTCTGAGGAAAACATTTCAGTGGAAATTTTGAAGTATACCAAAAGTTCATTTTTGACCACTTTTATAGGCAAATTTATATTATAGTCTGGGTGCCGGGACGAGAACCCGAAAAAATAGTCCGCACAAATGTTTGATGCAGATTCTTATTATTTATGATGTCCTTAACCAGAAACAAAATGATGCCACCTTAGCATCCTTGGGGAAATTAAAATATTCAAGATGGCGTCCAAGATGGCCGCCGAGGGATAAAATTCATATTATCTTCTTAAATATAAGGGCTATAAACATACTTTTGGTGGCTACTTATAGGTTTTCGAGGTCGAGGAATCGATTAAGCATGTTAAAAATTGTTTTAAGACAAATCAGTTACAAAATGGCGGACAAGATGGCCGCCAAAACATAAAAATCTGTATATCTTCGTTAGTATAATGTTGGAAACATAATTTTGGTGTCTACATATGGGTTTTTGGGGCCAAGGAATTGGTTAAACATGTTGAAATTAACTTAAAAGCAAACCGGTTACACAAAATGGCGGACAATATGGCGGACAGACCAACGGTCACGGCACTAATTGTCGGAGAAATGCACTTTCCGATAGCAGAATTCTGGTTTGTGTATTAGAAACCCGGATTTGGCATGTATAAGATTGTTAAATATAAAAATGAAGTTATAAAAGTCCCATTCTAACAGTGTTTAACAAGAGGGCCAAGATGGTTCACAAGAACCTAGTGCGGGCAAGGGCAGATGACCCATTGACAAAGCTTTAGTCATTACAGAAGGCCATTGTTACGAGTAACAATCTAAAGAAATTTGTTATATGCTATAATCTATTTTACTTTCTTCAATTAAAATTCAGGTTAACAAACTCTGATATATATTTGTTGGTTGCTTGCGTCGTCTAAAATTACAGCTCTTGGTCGTCAATCAGTGAGTAGTGTGAGTGTCGGAGGTTCGTGCCATGCCACAGCCAGATTTTTAGCATCTGGGCGGTATGGAAAATTTACAAAATATTTGTTGGTTGCTTGCGTCGTTAAATTATAGCTCATGGTCGGCACTAGTGGTGTGAGTGTCGCAGGTTCGTGCCATGCCACAGCCAAAGTTTTAGCATCTGGCCTGTATGGAAAATTTACATGTCAGAAAAGATCATACTTACTTCAAAGCAGTAACAAATTTTGTAAACAGCTTTTGATTTTATTTCGTATTTTCCCAGTTCTTTAAAGTATAAGGGAGATAGTACTACCCATAATTATAGACAGTTGACTTCAAATTGTATATGCATATTTAAAATGTTTTAGCTTCAAAAGTGCATAATTGTCATGCTAGTTTGTGCAAGTATTCTTACCCGACTAAATCCTCAGAGCAATGCTACAGGAAAGTTAATAGCATAAACTGACTTCATAGACCGAGCAATGCTACGGGAAAGTTAATAGCATAAACTGGCTTCATAGACCCGTCAGCTTAGATAATCATAACATTCAAACAAATTCTTCTCGAAATCTGCAAGGCCGATCACTCGAAATCACTTTTTGAGTTACTAGAGTAGTTGGCTTAAGTACAGAAAACAGGGGGTTTGAATCCTATCTCTGACAACAACTGAAAACGGCTATCTGTCGACTTAGCAAATAATATGTACTCGTACCGGACTAGAATCAAGGATGATCAAAAGACGGCACAAGAATAGACTTAGCCCGACCTTTCACAATGGCGCTATGCCAGAGACACAGTGAGAATCTAACAACCCATTGCTCCAACAGCGCAAAAGCTACTAGGAAAACTTGATATAGCTATAAAAAGTCCTCTTCTCCTGAACCACTGAACACATAAGTTGGTATTTTCATGTAATATTTCACATTCCTCAAAAGTTTTAAATATGTAAACGTCGGGTCACGTATGCCCCCAAACTCGGGGCACGTACTTTATAGAAACTGAATAAATGACTTTGCATTTGGAAAAGAAAAGGTAGATCTACAAGTAGAGTTAGAACCATCTCTAAAAGGGATTTTCCAAAACTGCAATACAGTTTCCTGGCAGATCAAAACTGTGTCCCGAAAAATAGTTTATTCCTGCTTCTAGCCCAGACGCTAACTAACCAAATGCTAAGCGTAACACTGAGATAATGTCAGCATAAAATCAAAGACCTGAAAGTGATTTTTATTAAGCTCCTGACAAAATATCAAAGTAAAGATATTTTTTCTGTTACGCCTGGAATTTTTTCCTTCTGAGTTATTTACCCCTGCTTAAAGTCTAATATACAGAAAAAGAAGTAAATCTATAAAGTCAGGAGGAAAAAGGACTTTTCTTACAAAACTTAAATCCAGCTAAGCAATCAAAGTAAAAGAACCCTTTGTGCCAAGATCAAAATTTTGCCCCACTGCTTGGCCATTCGGGGTTCTACTGGTGCTGTTCTTTTGCTCCAGGATTTCATTGGTGTCGTTTCGGAGGGATCTCCAGGTGTCGCAATACGTTGTTTCTGTCGAGTGCTCATATTTGATTCATTACAGGTTTTATCCGTGATTGATTTGCTGTCTGTGTTGATTCATTGATGGGTTGGGTACCCTTCATGCAGACCAAATGCTAACTAAATGTTTTGAACCACTGCAGAAGCAGAAGGCATGGGTTTGGACCAAGTAAATCTAGTTAACTTCCCTTTTGGTTCCTCAATGTTATGTGCTCATGTGTCCACTTGTCTGTGGTCTTCTAGCAATATGGTTACCTTATAGCTGCCCAGTTTGCTTTCTGTTTTGTCCTGTTTGAAACACTGATAAAAATTGGTAAAATAAATGTTACTGTCATTTTCAATTGGGGTAACTGATTGTCTGAGAGGGCTGTTCATTCGATTTACTATGCTTGTCTTTCGCGACTATTTGTCATTGTTGTATTTGGGTTTTGAGGGCGGAATGTAGGGTCTGATTGTATTAGTTCTTGATCTCTGTCTATCATTTACTTTACCAAAAGGTACATGCATGGAATTATGAACATAAAAAAGCCATTAAAAACGACATTCTTAAAATAATAATAAATTATCGAGCTGTCAATGTCTTTCTGTTGCGACTTAAATTTTCTAAACGGGGCTGTCTGCCCATACCTGGACTGGGCTCTTATGGATCATCATGGTCTCCTTGGTAATAACACTATCAGATGCAAAATGAGGTCTTTATGACTTTTTTTTTTTAATTCATAGATTTTATAATTTCAAAATTCCGGGTTAAAAAACTTTCTAAAGCCTGGATTCTGCTTCAAAAAGTGCATTTCTTAAGACATTTAGCTTCGTAATCGATGCTTCGTCCGCCATCTTGTCCGCCATTTTGTGTAAGTTAGTGCTTTAAGTAAATTCTAATATGCTTTATGGATTCCTTGTCCCCGAAAACCTATATGCAGACACCAAAATCATGTTTCTAGCCCGTATACTAAAGAAGATATGGAGATTTTATGCTTTGGCGGCCATCTTGTCCGCCATTTTGTAACTGATTTGTCTGAAATAATTTTTGACATTCTTAGTCGATTCCTCGACCTCGGAAACCTATAGGTATTCACCAAAAGTATGTTGCTAGCCCACATACTTTAGAAGATATTGAGGATTTTATCCCTTGGCAGCCATCTTGGACGCCATCTTGAATATTTTAAGTTCCCCAATGATGCCAAGGTGGCATCATTCAGTTTCAGTGTACGGACACGTTGGTGAACACATTTGTGCAAAAACATTTTGTGCGGACTATTTTTTTGGGTTGCACCCAAAATCTCCATTTGGCAACCAGACTATTACAACTGTCAGAGGTCCTTTGCTATTCACATCAAACCAACACAAAATTAACACTTGCAGCTGTTTTGATATTGGTGGCATCGGCAGTGGCATAAATTTGCTGAGTTTCTGGTTTGTCCTTTTTAGTAGTACAGGGAACATTTTGTTTGCAAGACACAGTGATCCACTGAATTCTTGTATAATATTGCCTCAGATAGCACAAGTGGACTTGCCTACATTTTCACATGAAAGAGTCTACCGGTACTCAAGAAATGATTGATATGTCTTAATATGTATGGTAAACTGTCAAAGTATTTTTTAAAAGTTATAAATTCAGAAAAAGTCTCTGTTTGGCATATTTTTTTAACTTAGTTTGATACATATATATAAGAGTATGTTGACCATGACTTTCTGAAACTTTACCACATATACACCTTTCCTAAAATTCAGAGTCTGTTCGAGTTTTGTCCCTTGCAACACCTATGACATCATCTATAGGATAGGCTATTGTTTTTCATTGTGTAACCAAATAAATGCCGGTTTTAAGTATATTCAAAACTAACATTCAACGGTTAAGACTAAGACAACTATTTTGTTCCAACTATATTTAGCTCTTTCTTTGTCGGAAAATAAGCTTTATAACTTATAGCATATGGGAATCTGACATAAAATTAACAGATTTCCGACTAAAATTTCGGGCCAAAATTACCATAATAGAAAGAGTATGTGTCACCAGTACAGCTTCCAAAACATAAGGAAAAGAGAGAAAATCGCGGAAAATGTTCAGATCGTTATTACAAAAGATACAAAACGAACGATTAGCTGAATATAAAGCAGACACACGCTAAAAATGACAACAAAGTGTGCTGACATGGAATTTGTTTGTGTAATCACTGAATCGCGTGCATTGCCGCAATAAACAAACACCTATGATTGTGTATTACCTAGACACGTGTTCCGAAGGCAGCTTTGACACCTACCGTGAAATGGAAACGATCAAATAAATAAATTAATATCGAAGATAAGCAAGAGATGGAAAAAAATAATATAAATTCAACCTCAGGTTCAAACATATGGAAAACTGTCTGGATGCTGATGCTTTAAATTTAGATCGCACAAGAAACCATAAATAACAGCGCTATAATCTGTCTGGTAATAATGCGTAGTTACTATCTGAATGCTGAGGTTTTACCTGTCGGAAAAATGGAAAGAACTTTTCAGATTTACGGAACTTATTTATACGAAATTTAACTCTTTTATATTGAGCAAACGTGAATGAATTGCCGGGGTGTTAAAACACGGCGTCGATGAAACGGGTCATGAAAATCATGAGCGACTTGTCGGGATTCTCAATATGATATTAAAATAAATAATTAAAATAATATATAAATAAAAAATGTCACATGAAAACAGGGCAATTATACTTGAATTTGGTCTTTCAAAGATTTTTTTGCAGTTCTCATTTACAAAACGTCTGCTTTATGCATGTTATGTGTGCTTGCAGTTGTACTGAATTATATGGGATGCTCCTATAGATGACGTCACAGGCTACTTGGGTAGTTAACTCGTGCGCGACTTTATCGATTTATTGGAAAGGTGTATACTTCCATGGAGAAAGGGAAAGTTTGCTGTCAACTCTTTTAAAATAAAATCTGATGTTTTTGACACATGCAGATCCATACAAGCCACCACATAGGAGTCTGTACAGCTTTTTTTATGTTTTTTTTTTTTTGCAGGTTTATCAAATTCAGGTAATGTAAGTTTCCAGAAGCAAAAATGGAAGAGTCAGTTTCAGATGATTTTGCATATAAAGTTATGTCCAAGTTTACTGTTATTTTGATTTTACAGGTGATGTATGATGAATACAAGAAACTAACACATGTTGAAAAGGCAGGGCTGGTAAGCACCTTATTCTGAGTCTTCTCTGACATTTTAGTTGATTTTCTTTATCTTGATATTTGCCACTATTAGTATCAAAATAATATCAAAATAATGAAAAGTCACTATGTCAAAGATATTTTAGTGGCCATTTAGAGGTAATATAAAAATAATGAGAAGCCACTGAAATGTCAGAAAAGACACTGATTATTAAGTACCCTAGAAAATGTAATGGGACATATATTGTCATAATAACAATGTATAGGTCAAGATTAGACTTATGATCAGGGTCTACACTGGTTGCAGCTTGGCCAACAATTATATACAACAATTATATATTAACATCTCCGATAGGTAGGATTAATCAGGTGTAAGTGAATGGATACATTTCAGGGGAGGCAACGCTGACATTTTCACTGCATTTGATAACATTAAAATTATAACTGATTTTCTTACCCAGTTCGATATTATTTTCTTGCCAAATATAAAATAGTTACAGTTAAAATCAAGTTATTGAGATGTACCTTAACTGGCCAATTTGATAGAACCAGCCATTGCAGACAAAAACTGTTATAACAATTCTAGTGACTTTCTGTTAGTGTTGTCACATTTCATATATAAATGTCTGAAAAAACATGAACCGTGACACAACAAAACCAACAAAGTGGCATGTTTGCCAAGCATAGACTCAGATCAGCCTGGGCATCTGCCCAGTCTAATCAGACTCTTTGCTGTGGGCTTAAAGGAAGTTTAGTGTCTAAGCTAGCTTCATGTGGACAGCAAAGACTCTGATCAGACAGGGCGGATGCCCAGGCTAATTGGAGTATTTGCTGGGCGCACATGCCACTTTGTTGGTTTTGTCTATCATGGCTCACATGTCCTTTGTGTTTTGCTGATTATTTCACCATTCATCTTTTACAGAGTCCATCAATGGCAGCATGGCACCCCACCGGAACTATTTTATTTGTGGGCAGTGTTAGAGGAGAGATACAGGTAGGTCAAGGTCACTGATTATCCCATTGTAACTACATTTTGTTGGCAGTATCAGATGGGTCATACAAGCAGGTCAAGGTTACTTATTATATAATAACGTATGTTTGAAAAGATGTACATGTACTTCAGATCTTCAAATTAGAAATAATATCTGCTTTGCATTGGCATGAAGGATATTCAAAGATGTTGTCAGTATTGGAAGACCTTAGCAAGTTAATGTAGTTTTCCTTAAATTTTATTTAACAAGTTGATTTTATCGACAGACACTAACACATTAGCTTAGTGTACTGACGCTGTCACCTAGAACACACACTGAGAAAAAGGCTACTGTTTTTGATATTTTGACCTATGGTATCTGAAGAGTTTATCCGTCATTGTTGCTTGCAGCAAACCATTTCATGACGCAAATTGTGATTTGCAGGATTATTTGGCTGGGGAGTATTAGAGCTTCAGATAAGAAGGGGTAACAGGAATAATTTAGGGAGAAATAGCCTTATTTTTCCATAAAAACATACATTGTGACCCCTCCTTGGAACCATCTCATCGAGACGGTTCTAATGAGGAGTCACAATGTATAACTGTTAAGAACTAAGAAAAATTATCTCTGAATTGTCCTTGTTACCCTTTCTTATACGGAGCTCTGGAGTATTCTGCCAACCATGCAGCAACATGGAGGAAATGGCCAGTGGCCTTTTTTCCCCAGTGGAGAAAATTATGTAAATTCTTCAAACTAATTCTTCCAAAGGGAATAAAAATTATAATAACAATGTATTGAACCACTCTTATTTTCGACAATAAGAGTGGTTCAATACATTGTTATGAGAAAATTATGAATCATGACAATTTGTCATAATGATTAATTGTAACACACTCAAATAACAGTAAATCAGCCTACTTTGAATGCATTCTTGGCAATAGAATGGAATATGAAGCTGCTGTGTCCAGATTTCATATGTCAAACAGCAAAATGTCTTGCTTATTTCATGATGACATAGAAAAACGTGTTGTTGGTGCCTATTTCTAAGCATCTTTAAATTGTTTGCACTTGAAAGAAGACCTCTACTAGGGCGTGTTTGTTCAAAGCATTGTTAGCTTAACAAAGTTGTTAGTCATTGATTTGTTAAGTCAAATAGTACACATAAAATCAAGTGTGCTAATATTTTTTGCTGAAAAAAAATGTGAGAAGCTTTTGCAGCTCACATTTTTTTCGCCAAAAAATGGCAATGTTTTTGTGTATAATATCATCTGGTTAACTAACAATGTTGTTAGTTTTGTACCACTGGGCCCAGTTTGGTCAAAATTATGTAATTAACAATCAAAGATTTGCATGGCTATTATTAGCTTTTTATTTGAAAAAATACAGGCAGAATTGCAAATGCTGCAGACCTTGATCAGACTGCTTTCAAGCAGTCTTATCTGTGTCAGTGCTGTATCTCAAACATGTCGGCCCAATCCTTAGGTTTTTTGAGTCTTTCAGGATGGATGTTGTTGAATACATAAAGTTAAAAAGATTTCTTCAGATGTTTTATTATTCTGTTGTAGATATTTGACATGGCTCTTTCTCCTCTGAAAGTCCAGTTATTGTCGGAAGAACCTGACCCTCACAAGATGTTACAGATCAACAGATTTTTCAAGTATGTTGAATATTATAAATATTAAATTTATATATGATTGTAACAATCTCTTCTCATTGAATATCAGGGTTTACTAAAGAATAAGTATAAAGTATTTGTGACTTGTAGGTTTTGAGTTATAATTTATGGCACATAAAAAACTGAGATACAAAATCTCATTACTTAAGGTGAATGGGTACTCTTTTGAGGAAGCATCTCTGCTACTTTCATTTTACCTCTTTTGGCAATAGTGACCAATTCTTACAAGAGAGAAATCGCTCCTAAAAGAGCTTTTTTTTTCCTTTTAGAGTTGTTGAACTCCTGAAAACAAACAGGAAGTCATGAATGTTGTCTCCCTTACAAAAAGAAATGGCGGAAGAACATGTTGGTGTTACCCATATACCTTTGAAATTATGGAAAAGTAATCAATGATCTTATAATTCAATCATTGAATGATATTTTCCCTGCATTGTTTTGCTGTGGCAACAGAGTTTTGCTGTGGTATCAAGGGAGCAAGAACAGAGTATTACATATATGCTGAACCTACAAAATGATGCACCACTATTATCATGTCTTTGTATTTTTGGAATATACAAATTTTCTTATTGTTCATCTACATTTTTAGCTCACCTGAGCCGAAGGCTCCGGGGGAGCTTATAGGATAGGCAGGCTCCGGCGTCCGTCGTCGTCGTCCGTCGTCCGTCGTCCGTCGTCCGTCCACAATTTCAAACGACTTCTCCTCTGAAACCACTGGGCCAATTGTAACCAAATTTCATATGTAGCCTCCTGAGGACTTAGGAACGAAAAGTTGTTCAAACGATCCTGGTCACATGACCAACATGGCCGCCACGCCCATATATGGTAAAAACCTGAAAAAATCTTCTTCTCCAGAACCAATAGGCCGATGGCCTTGAAACTTGGTATGTAGCATTGGGTGTGCGAGTACTACCTAGATTGTTCAAATTATGACCTTGGGTTGACCTTGACCCTTTTTACGGCAAGGTCAAATTTGCTCCCTTGTGCTTTTATATGGCAAAACACAAGAACATAAGATATCTTGGAAACTGTTGAAGATTTTGGGCTAAAAATTGATATCTACAGTCATCTTAATGAGTACATGAAGAATTATGAGTACAAAAGGTCAAGGTCATTCTTTGACCTTTGACCCAGAACTCTCATATTTTGACAATTTCAAACAATCTCCTCAAAAGCCACTGGGCCAATTGGAACCAAATTTCATATAGAGCCTCCAGGGGTTGAGGGAACGAAAATTTATTCATACGGGTGCGGTCACATGACCAACATGGCCGCCACACCCATATATGGTAAAAACCTTAAAAAATCTTCTTCTCCAGAACCAATAGGCCGATGGCCTTGAAACTTGGTATGTAGCATTGGGTGTGTGAGTACTACCTAGATTGTTCAAATTATGACCTTGGGTTGACCTTGACCTTTTTTACGGCAAGGTCAAATTTGCTCCCTTGTGCTTTTATATGGCAAAACACAAGAACATAATATATCTTGGAAATTGTTGAAGATTTTGGGCTAAAAATTGATATCTACAGTCATCTTAATGAGTACATGAAGAATTATGAGTACAAAAGGTCAAGGTCATTCTTTGACCTTTGACCCAGAACTCTCATATTTTGACAATTTCAAACAATCTCCTCAAAAGCCACTGGGCCAATTGGAACCAAATTTCATATAGAGCCTCCAGGGGTTGAGGGAACGAAAATTTATTCATACGGGTTGGGTCACATGACCAACATGGCCGCCATGCCCATATATGGTAAAAACCTTAAAAAATCTTCTGCTCCAGAACCGATTGACCGATGGCCTTGAAACTTGGTATGTAGCATTGGGTGTGCGAGTACTACGTAGATTGTTCAAATTATGACCTTGGGTTGACCTTGACCTTTTTTACGGCAAGGTCAAATATGGGAAAATCCTAGAACATAAGATTTCATGGAAAGTTTTGGAAGATTAAGGCCTAAAAATTTGTATATACAGTCATCTTAAAGAGACATGAAGATTTGTGAGTACAAGAGGTCAAGGTCATTCTTTGACCTTTGACCCAGAACTTTCATATTTTATCTCCTCGAAAACCACTGGGCCAATTTTAACTTAATTTTTTCATATAGAGTCTGCAGGGGTTGAGGGAATGAAAATTTGTTCAAACGGTCCAGGTCACATGACCAACATGGTCACTATGCCCATATATGGTAAAAAGCTATAAAAATATTCTTCTCCAGAATAACTGACCGATGGCCTTGAAACTTGGTATGTAACATTGGGTACTCCAGTATTATCAAGATTTTACAGAATGATGTCCTTGGGTTGACCTTGACCATTTTACGGCAAAGTCAAATATGGGAAAATGCTAGAACATAAGATTTCATAGGAAGTTTTGAAGATGTTGGCCTAAAAATTGGTATATACAGTAAAACCTGTCTTAGTGGCCACCTCAATTAAGCAAGCAACCTGTATTTAAGCAAGAATGTAGTCAGTTCCCGAAACATGCACATACATTGAAATGTACCTGTATTAAGCAAGCACCTGTCTTAATAATCTTGATAATCCCTTAGGTGCTTGCTTAATACAGGTTGGATTGTACCATCGTTTTAATGAGGTCATAAAGAATTATGAGTACAAGAGGTCGGTCATTCTTTGACCTTTGATCCAGATCTCTCATATTTTGACATTTTCAGACATTTCCTTTAAAGCCAAAAGGCGAATTGTAAACACATTTCATATAGAGCCAGAGGGGTTGATTGAACAAAAATTTGTTGAAATGGTCCAGGTCACATGACCAACATGGCCGCCATACCCATTTATGCTATAAACCTTTAATATTTTTCTTCTCCAGAACCAATACACCTATGACCTTGAAACTTGGTAAGTAGCATGTAGTACTAGAGTACTACCAAGACTGTTCAAATGATGACCTTGGGTTTACCTTGACCTTTTTATGGGAAAATGCCAGAACATAAGATTTCATGGAAAGTTTTGAAGATTTTGGCCTGAAAAATGGTTTATATGGTTGTCTTAATGAGTACATGAAGATTTATGAGTACAAGAGGTCATGGTCATTCTTTGACTTTTGACCCAAGACTCATATTTTGACAGTTGCAGAAAAACCCACTTTGTCAATTGTTCAGGTGAGCGATTCAGGGCCTCATGGCCCTCTTGTTAAGGTTTAGGCACTACATTTGTAAATTACATGATAAGTAATCCAAATTCAGTCATATAAAGTTCATGTCAATTAATTTACACAGCAGATGAAGACAGGTACCAAACAGTGTCATAGCATTCATTCGATCATAGGTGTTTCTGAAGTTACAGTTAAATCTGTCTTAAAGGCCATCCAAATCCATATAAAATC
Source organism: Ctena decussata (assembly GCA_963989385.1). Taxonomy (NCBI): domain Eukaryota; kingdom Metazoa; phylum Mollusca; class Bivalvia; order Lucinida; family Lucinidae; genus Ctena; species Ctena decussata. Next base: position 78,224,949 of record OZ022499.1, on the reverse strand, counting down.
TGTCTTAAGAAGCCAAAATTGCCAGTCCTGAAGTAGTGTTTTCAGTGTGAAATGACCTGTATTAAGCAAATATCTACTTTAAGCTGGTAGTTTTTTTTTCCTTTCCTTGCTTAAGACAGTTTGACTGTTCTTGATTCACAGACTTCCCAAAAGAATTTTTGTATGCTGTATGACGTCACGGACAGTTGCACGTGACATAGAGTAGTTTAACTTACACTTGGAAGAGTCAGAATTCTTCAGAAATGCTTAGACAGTACTGCTACTTAAAGAGCCCATGGCAGTTTTCCATAGTCTTTTTGTGATTTTTCTTTTCAAGGGTACATACCTTTGCAGCCTCTTCAAGCTTGACTCATTAATTCAGTTTAATGAAACTGAATGTCATTTAAGGAATCAATCAATAGACCTATAAACTTGTATATATCATATAATTGTTATTTTTTTATACCCCCCGCAAACTGTGTTTGTGGGGGGTATACTGTTTTGACGTCGTCCTTCCGTCCGTCTTTCCGTCCATCCTTCCGTCCATCCTTCCGTCCGTCCGTCCGCAACGCTTTAAATTTGCTCCAATTTGTTTCAAATGTTGTCCATAGATGCAGCATAAGAAAATAGTGGATACGTATTTTTCAATTTTTCCTGGAAGGTTTTTATTGCGGAGTTATGCCCCCTGGTATTTTTCGTGAAAAAAGTTTGTTATCGCAACTCCTCCTAGATGGTTTGACGGATTTTCTTGAAATTAAATATGTGAACAGATATTGGTATGAAGATGTGCATTAGGGTGATGATTTTAAATTCTGCCCCTTTTTGCTTGAGTTATTCCCCTTTTTGATATTTTTTGCCCTATTTTATAGGGTTTTTGCATTAAATTTGCTCCAATTTGTTTCAAATTTTGTCCATGGATGCAGCATAAGAAAATAGTGGATACGTATTTTTCAATTTTTCCTGGAAGGTTTTTATTGCGGAGTTATGCCCCTTTCTATTTTTCGTGAAAAAAGTTTGTTATCGCAACTGCTCCTAGATGGTTTGACAGATTTTCTTGAAATTAAGTATGTGAACAGATATTGGTATGAAGATGTGCATTAGGGTTTTGATTTTAAATTCTGCCCCTTTTTGCCAGAGTTATTCCCCTTTTTTATATTTTTTGCCCTATTTTATAGGGTTTTTGCATTAAATTTGCTCCAATTTGTTACAAATTTTGTCCATGGATGCAGCATAAGAAAATAGTGGATACGTATTTTTCAGTTTTTCCTGGAAGGTTTTTATTGCGGAGTTATGACCCTTTGTATTTTTCATGAAATAAGTTTGTTATCGCAACTCCTCCTAGATGGTTTGACAGATTTTCTTGAAATTAAGTATGTGAACAGATATTGGTATGAAGATGTGCATTAGGGTTTTGATTTTAAATTCTGCCCCTTTTTGCCAGAGTTATGCCCCTTTTTGATAATTTTGCCCTATTTTATAGGGTTTTTGCCTTTTTTGCTTCCATTTTATTCAAATTGGGCTACTAGATGCAGCATATGAAAAGAGCTGGTACATATTGTTCCGTTTTTCCTGGAAAGTTTTCCTGCAGAGTTATGTCCCTTCGTAGATTTCGTAAGAAAAGTTGTTATTGCTACTACTCCAAGACCATTTGACGGATTTTCTTGAAATTAAGTATGCGAACACATATTGGTATGAAGATGAGCATTAACCCTTTGTGCATGAGTTATGCCTCTTTTTTTATATGTTTTGCCTTATTTTGAAGTTTTTTTCGGCCATTTTCACTTCCATTTTATTCAAATTTGGTGCACAGATACAGTAGAAGGAAAGAGTTGGCACATATTGCTCTGTTTTTCTCAAAAGTGTTTTCCAGCTTTGTTGTACCCCTTTGTTGTCTTGGAAAACAGAATTTGTTGTCGCTACTTCTCCTAAACTGTTTGACTGATATTAAATATGTGAACACATATTGGTATATAGATGTGCACTTGCAGTTGTCAAACATGTATGCTGTGTAAATGTAAAACTTAAATGACAAAGCTGCATGCCTAACTGTTAAATGCGGGGGGTATTTAGTAAGCCGTGCTTACTGCCACCTCTAGTTAACTTTCAGATCTGGCCCTGCCTTGAAGGAGATACAGTGGTGTCCCTTTGATCCTCATGGTGCTGACTGGTCAGGGGACTACACTGATGCCTTAAGTTTGACTTTTGATAGGTAAGCAGACCTTGCAATAAGTATAAACATTGGTAATAATTTTGAGATAATTTTTGGTAATTCCACATCAAGACATAGGTTGTGACTCCTCATTAGAACTGTCTCCTCAAGACCATCTTAACAAGGGGTCACAACATATACTTTGCCTTTAAGAGTATCCCTAATTTCAAGTACTACCATCAGTACTGTTCGAGAAGAGTATTTATCAACTTTTGGATCCATAAAGGGTATAGAAAATTGGAAAAAGCCAGGGAAGAAGCAGGAAAGTAACAGAAAATTTTTAGGTGCAGAATGAGTGGCACCATGTTACGTGTACATGTATATTGAATGTCATAGGGAGTTGTTGTATTTACTACAGGGGCCCGGCAGCCATGTTACTGCTGTCTCTGGGAGTAGTAAGCAGAGAAAGATTTTCATGTCTGGAGCTGGTGAAAGAGTACATCAGACACAAACAACTTTTTGAGGTAAAGCTCTGTTTCTATTTACAGTAAGGTAAAGTTACAGGTTTCCCATAGCCTTGTTGCTGTAGGGGCACCTGGTGTTAGATTCCCACCCTATCTTAGGCACAGCATGCGTTAGATGTAACCCATTCCTCTCTTTTCACTGCCTTTAACTGTCCTGATTTGAAAAAAGGAGTTAGAGAGTTTTTCAGTTCCTTACTGGCCCGTTGGGGATTTGAATCTTTGACCCTGCACCTTATCTGAGTGCTGCTTACCACTCAGCCATTGCACCTGTCAATCTTATCACAGTAACTGCTTGAAATAAAGAAAATTACAGTAGAACTTCATTGGCTCAAACAGGCTTGGGACCATGAAAATTAGTTGCAGCCAAGGGAAGTTATAGCCATCCAGGGTTGCTTTCTATATAAAGTAACCTCTAGGGACCAAGGAAAGAGTTCTAGTGAGGCAGGGTCAATGAGCCATCAGGATTCGAGCCTTTTAAGTTCTACTGTATCTTGTTTCAGCAACTGCTTGGAAATTTGAAAAAAAGTGAGGACAGTTCAGTGGTTAAATGTGAAGTCAGACTTACTTTTCCTGGCATTGGTACTGCTTATGTGATTCACAGTTACTTAAGGCATCAATGGGTCAAGCCTTTTCATGAATGCGATGCCCAGTCTCATGTTTAATGTAGCTAATGATATTGAAAATATTATACTTAAGGACAAAAGTTCTGCACGGATGTTAATTTAACATCCATGCAGAACTTTTGTCCTTAAGTATATATATGCTCTAAATTCAAAACAACTAAATGACCAGGCTGGTTGTACAGCAGCCTAGGCATATCTGTTGAAATGTTTGACTGATATGAGCTGAGATCCAGAAAACAGAAAGCTGGGAGGGGACAAACTGAAACACAGATCGTCTTTTTGTGAACATTTTGGCTGATCACCACTTTAAATATCCTCGGTTCTACATATTGTGTGCATAGACAATAATGGCTGATCTGTTTCAAAAAGATATGCAGGCGGATGCAAGTCTTTCTTAATGGATATCCTATGCTTTTTGTTCATGTATATTAGATCTTAAGGTGTATGGGTAGACCTCCATCTTTTCCACCACTTTTACAAAGGGGAACAACTTTTGACTGTGTTTGATGACATAGCCTTTACATAAGGGGTCTGCTCTTGCGGAAAAGAATTTTCTTTCTTATGTTCAAATTCTTTCCTTAAAGAGTCGACCCATATTGAGAAGGGAAGCAAAATAGGCATCAGCAGAGTTGCTGCCCCTGAAAGTATACCCATTCACCTTAGCTTTTTGATTTGTTTTCATAGGCTGTTGAATTACTGGGAGCTATGAACTGGGATCTAGATGGTCAGGGATGTTATGCCTGTCTCACTGCCATTGTAACACATCTACTGAAGATGACTCTAAATGCTGATAGAGAAAGTAAGTTTTGTAGTTTTACGGTTGCCAGCCTACTATGGCAGATTATTTGAACACACATGGCAGATTATCTTAACGCAAAATAGCAGATAAAATGAGCTTCTTTGTGACAGTTCTGGGACTAGGTATATGGGTAACTAATCATGTTTCTCCACCATATTTACAAAGCAGGACAACTTTTGTGATGACTTGCTTGCTTCCCTTGTGATGAATTTCTTCCAAAATAGGGTATACTCTTAAAAGAAAGAATTTGCTCTCGGATTCTTGGAGAGTGAATGCTTTCCTTTAGGAGTCGACCCCCATTTAAGAGGAAGCCTTCATTTATAACTGCATTTTCCTGATTTATGACGAAACAAATTATGTGAGAATAGTAAATAAAGTCTTTGACTAATAATATTGACTTTATTTATAGAGGAGGCTCAGTTGGATTGTATCCAATCTTCTCTGAGGTCCTCCTTTCAAAACAACAAAAAAGAGCAACCTATTTTAAACAAAAATCATATCACAATGAATAAATCCTACCCTATACAATGACGGTAGCACCAACTTTCCGACCTGCGCTGTTGATTGGTCTCGTACTGTGCAACGCGGCTTCCGACTGACTGCACAGAACTGCAGCTGGCCCGGAGGTTATAAAACTTGAGTACATTCTCAAACTCAAAATAAAGCACACTGATTGGCTGCTTCCGAGCACATGCTTGGAAGTAGCCAATCAGTGTGCTTTATTTTGAGTTTGAGATTATACTCAAGTTTTATAACCTGAGACCCTGGTCTGAACTCTTGCTGCTGACAAGTTGCAGCTCAAATAATCCTAGCATTTTCCATTGGACATTGTCTTCCTTTCTGTCTAGGCTCTTGAGTCTCCTGCCTATTATTATTGTCTCAGAAGAGTTATAAAATGAATGGTTCACAGTCAGGGAAAGCAACTCTTGCCATTTCATTTCTGCCTCCCTTCTCAGTGCAGATCAACTCTTAGAGAAGAATTTGCTCCCCTAGGAGCCAATTCTTCTTTCCTTTCAGACTAGTCTAAATTTTGGAAGGGTATGTTAGCCAGGGAAGCAAACAGGGAGTCACAAAAGTTGTCTGCCTTTAAAAAAATGGCAGAAAAAAAAATGATGGCATACCTATACATTTAATAATCAGAGATTTATACATCACCAGTATAGAACACTTGCTTGGATCAGCTAATGAGCACCTGGCTATTGCTCTCACCATCAAGGCATTGATTTGTCTTTTCTGTTGAATAAAAGTCATTGGACGACTTCAGATTGTAGGCTTGGCTTATTATAATGTCTTACTTTTATTGTAGGTCAGTTGGAGACAGCCCTAGGTACCTTTTACGCCCCTAAACGCCCTTTGTCTGACCAGACAATACAAGACTATCGAGATCCCATCAGTAGGCTAGCTAGAAGATTCTTTCATCATCTGTTAAGGTGAGTGGACTGTTTTGCCAGTCATGGCTTGTGAAAAGGTGCCGTGTAAAATGCAAACAGCAAGTACTTATATTGGTGTATACATCTGTACAGTCTGATCAGGCCCCGAGGTTATAAAACTTGAGTACATTCTCAAACTCAAAATAAAGCACACTGATTGGCTGCTTCTGAGCTTATGCTCGGAAGCAGCCAATCAGTGTGCTTTATTTTGAGTTTGAGATTATTCTCAAGTTTTATAACCTCGAACCCAGTATTCCCTGTTGCCACCAACAACTTATTGATCTTAGAGAGTCATTAAGGTGAATGGGGAAACAACTCTGCCACTTCCATTTTTGCCTCCCTTCTAAATGGGGTCAACTCTTTTGAAGAAAAGAATTTGCTCCCACAGGAGCAAATTCTTTCCTTTAAGAGTAGACCTTCATTCTCAATAAGAGTCAAGAGTTCAGAAAAACTCTGCCTTCCTTTATGAGTATTTTGGAAGGTTTCTCTGTCCAGGGAAGCAGACAGTTGATAATATATAAAAGCTGATCAGTTTGTCTGTGTGCATGCTGAGCTGAGTTGTGGCTGTCTGTACATGGCATCACCACCTCTGTTCCTCACAGTGCAGCCTATAGCAAAGAGGCTAAAATCTTGCTGTACTGATCTTGTATTTTGGAAATAGCTCTACAGAAGTTTCATTCAAATTAAACAAAAAACTGGCATACAAAATAAAAAAAAAAATCAAATGCATATGTCTTTGTAAACATGTTAAGGCATTTAAATACAAACTGAATCAGTAAGAAGCTGCCAAGCATGCATCAGTACAATTAAAGTTTAGGAGAGGACAAATATAGGCCTAGCCTACGTCCAATCCTTTGACTCATATATATATATGTTGTCAAGAAATTTCTAATAAATAAATAAATAAATAAAGTACAATTAAATTGTCTTTGTTATTCAAACAGCCAATAGTTATTTGTATTTTGTTTGTGAATATTCAGAATATTCCCTTTTTAGATATGCAAGGTTTGACAAGGCGTTCCTACTAGCTGTTGATATAGGAGCAAGAGATCTTTTTATGGTAAGTTGAGGAAATTCTATCATTTAAAAACTGTAGTGGTAAAACATTGTGATATCATTGATTCATTGTTAGCACCTTTCTGAAACTGTATTTTTTTCCTTCTTTTTCTTACTTGTATAAAAAAAAACACATTTACTGTAAATCTGGAGATATTTGATCAAAGGGAGTCAGCATTGGCAATTTCCCATTTGCTTCCCTGGACAGTGAAACCATTCCTAAAGGGGTTTATTCTATATGGAAAGAATTTGTTGGAAGAGGCGCAAATTCTTTCCTTTCATATTTGACACCTAGTGAGAAGGAGAGCAAAATGAAATGGCAGAGTAATGTCCCTGTAAGTGCATCCATTCACAGGAACTTGTAGTTAGATCAAATAATCCTTAACAATAAAACAGTCAAATACCCCAAAACAGTGATGGCGAGCCTAAAGGCCAGGCTTGCCATCACTGTTTTCAGGTTTTTGACTGTTTTAAGGGTTATTTGATCAAACTACAAATTCCTGTGATCCATTCACCTCAAATATGAGAACTTCAGTTCATTCACTGCAACATTATTGTGTTTCAGGATATTCACTACATGGCTTTGGATAAAGGAGAAACAGCCCTGGCTGAAGTGGCAAGAAGGAAAGCGGAGCAGGTGGACTCAGAATCACTAGGTACTGGTTGTTTACACTATGTTCTTGAGTTCAGTGCTGAAGGCTGGCAGATAGGGTCTAATCTGGTAACTTCGAACAGCGGATAAATTGGGACATACTATTGCAAACAGTGAAAATCCATTTCATAATGAGCCCTCTCATTAGGATTATCACTATTTGCCCAGTTAATTTTGTTTTAATTCCAAACAAATGACATATAAAGGAAACAGTGTCACTGGCCAAATTTACCTGCTGTCCGAATTCACATGACTGCGCTCCTAGTTTGTGACTGGGAATCATCTAGTCAGCTAATCACTGTTTGGTTAGCAGAGATAGTGTGAAGCATATTGCAGGACTGATCTATGAAGAAACTAACTGTATCATCAAGGCCTTCCTGGAGACTGATATCTGTGTGGCAGTCACACTGAGCACTCTAAGAGCAAAGCCTTCACTGCTATAGCTATGAAAGTTGCATCTTTCGCCCCTGTTTATACCCATCTTGTACAAGGAACGTCAGTTCTAACATGAGACCAATGCATGTGTTCTTATGTAGTGAACAAAAATCTGAAAACTGTTCTCTTAACCCCACCTTATCTGTATGTTGGTAGTGGCATAGTATATGTACATTTTGTAATACCTAGGTTTATATTAATAACAAGCAATTTTGTTGTATATAAATGTAGTATCCTTTCTCTTCAGAGAAAGTATTAAAATGTCATTTTGCATGTTTTGCCTTGTGCCTATTTCAGACAGTTTTGAGGATGATCTCCCAAGTTTTGACAATGATATTTATCAACCACAGAATTATACACAGCACAACAGAACCGGCTCTCATACTTCTAATGAGGTAAGAGAAAACTTTGTCTAATCAATACAGTGCTCAGTATAAGAAGAGGTAACAGATTAATTAAGGGATAATTTTCCATATTTCTGCATAAAACCATATCTTGTGACCCCTCATTAAGCGTCTTGGTGAGACAGTTATAATGGGGGCTCACAACACAGGTTTTCATTGAGATATAAAAAAATTTACCTTCAAATTATCCTCAAAACTCCACCTTATCCACAGGGTATAACCGATTCCGCTGATTTTTGCTTCCTGCAGAGACTGTACATCATATTTGGCTTCCGCCAAGACTGTCCGCAAACTCTTGCTTCCTGCCGAGACTTCTGTACATGATAAATGGCTTCCAGCAGAGACTGTCCGCGTGATTCTGCTTCCTGCCGAGGGTCTCGGCAGGAAGCAGAATCACACGGACAGTCTCTGCAGGAAGCCATTTTTCGAGGACAGTAGTCTCTGCAGGAAGCAAGAGTTCGCGGACAGTCTCGGCGGAAGCCAAAAATGAGGGACAGTCTCTGCAGGAAGCGAAAATTGGCGGAATCGATTATACCCTGTGTTATCTGGAGCTCTGAATTCAACAGGCAATACTCTGACTTTATCCATTTGAGCTTCGACAGGTACCCATTCACCTTAACGAATTTACCGAAATGAGCCACAACACGACAAGACCAACAAAATGGCATGTGCACCCATCTAAGACTCAGATCAGCCTGGGCGTCTACCCAGTCTGATCAGAGTCTTTTGTCCGTGCTTAAAGATAGTTAAGGATCTAAGCTAACTCCGTGTGGACAGCAAACACCCCGATCAGACTGGGTGGATGCCCAGACTGATCCGAATCTTAGCTGGGGTCACGTCTTTTGTTGGTTTTATCATGTCGTGGCTCATTTCTGTAAATTCTTTAAGGGGAATGGGTACACTGTCAGGAGATGCAGCTTAGCCATTTTCAGTCTTGTGTCCCTTCTCTTAAAGGGAAGAATTTGCTTAAGTAGGAGTACATTGTTTCCTTTTAAAATAGAGCATGTTTTAAAAGGGCTTCAGCGTCAAGGAAAGCAAAGAGGAAGTCACAAAAATAGTTCCCCGTTGTAAAAATGTCAGAGAAACATGGATGTATTCTTAATACCCCTTGGAAAGTATAGAATAAGATTTACTAAGAAAAGTACTTTCAAACACACTAAAAAGGAATTTCAGTTGTTGTTGTTGTGTTGTTGCATTATGTCCACGGTAAACAGCTATGGTCATGTTGGGACTGTCATTTAATCTAACCACACTATTCCTGGGCAGGCTTAGACCCCCTAAGCCATTTACCAGTACTAAGTGCACAAACTTTCGCCAGTAACTGACAACTGCCCTCCTTGAATCAGCGGAAGGAGAAGAATCAGTCTCCATGAAAATTAGTGGCCAGACCAGGTACCAAACCTTGGACCTCTGGTTCTTGAGTCAGACACGCCACCAACTGTGTTATGTGGCCCTGCAAGAATTCTAGTACACTTGACGTGCCCTATTGAATTTAATTCTTTTGAGGCTGTGTTAGCTACAGCATATAGCTTCGGAACTTAGGATTTTGTTTGCATTAGATGAAAGAAAATGTCTGTTTAAACTGGTTTGACACAATCTCAGAGTTAATGATGTGTATGAAGATGCACAATTTGAGTTATGAAATAATTCTGTTCATATACATGTACTTTTAGTGACAGGACTGGTGAATTAGGATGGCATTAATCAGACAGATTGTTGTAGAATCTCATTAATTTTCATGTATTGTTTTTATTTAAATTCAGATACCAGTGTCAAGGCAACATCCATGGCAACAAGAAGAAAGGTCACATGCTCAACAGAGGTCATTTTCTTCTGAAGCAGATTATAGTTCAAGGTCATCTCAGTCAGAAAAGAAAAGATCTGGGCAGAGTTCACATGGGTCAAGGTCACATCAACAAATACAGCTTTCCCAGACAAGTCCAAGTCCTCAGGTTTCAAGGTCACACCATCAGAGTTCAAGGTCACTAGATCACAGTTCAAGGTCACGTACAGTAGGTTTCAGTGATATTCCACCTCCACTGCCGGAGAGAAGGACTGCTAACAGGCCAAGCAGACACAAGAGTGATCAGCATTTGTGAGTAAAGTTTTGGTGTATATGTTTTTGGAGGATAAGTGCTGTCTAAAAAAGTGTTTTATCATGTGCTGAAGTTTTTTTTTTATGCCCCCGCCACGAAGTGGGGAGGGGCAAATAGTTTTGCCCTCGTCCGTACATCCGTCCATACGTACGTCCGTCACACTTTGTAGTGCTGTTCTTGTCTCCACAACTCCTCTTACAGTTCCTCTTACAGTATTTGCCGCAGGGAGTTGAAACTTGCAACATCGTTCAGACATGCATTGAACATGTGCATAAAGGAAACAGAACTTTGATTCAGGTCTTTATTACAGAATTATGTCCCCTTGAATAACATACATATTTTGACCATATTTCACATTTGTAGTACTGTTCTTGTCTCCGCAACTCCTCCTACAGTATTTGATGCAGGGAGTTGAAACTTGCAACACAGTTCAGACATGCATTGAACATTGCATAAAGGGAACAGAATTTTGATTCAGGTCTTTGTTGCAGAATTATGTCCCCTTGAATAACACACATATTTTGACCATATTTCACATATGTAGTACTGATTGTGTCTCCACAACTCCTTCTACAGTATTTAATGCAGGAAGTTGAAACTTGTAACACAGTTCAGACATGCATCGAACATGTGCATAAAGGAAACAGAACTTTGATCCAGGTCATTATGGCAGAGTTATATCCCCTTGAATGACATACATATTTTGACTGTATTTCACACTTTGTAGTACTGTTCTTGTCTCTGCAACTCCTCCAATAGTATTTGGTGTTGGGATTTGGAACTTGCAACACAGTTCAGACATGCATTGAACATGTGCATACATGTAAAGGAAACAGAACTTTGAGTCAGGTCTTTATTGCAGAATTATGTCCCTTTGAATGACATACATATTTTTACCATATTTCCATGGCTCATATACAAGCTCACCTTTTGTCATCGCTCTAATGGCCTCATTTATCAACCAATTTTGATATTACATCACAGCTGTATTAAGTATGACAATACCTCAAACATGTGAGCATTTCAGGTTGGTAGGATCAAGGTCAAGGTCACAGTTGCTATTTTCAGAAAAACTTGGGCATCGCTCTAGCACTTTTATTTATGGATCGATTTTGATATAACTTCACATAAATGTTAAGTATAATAGTGTCTTGAATAAATTACCATCCAAGGTCAAGGTCACAGTTGCTATTTTTAGAGAAAACTTTATCATCCCTCTAGCCCCTTTATTTATTGACAATTTTGATGTAACTTCACCCAAATGTTTAGTGTGACAGTATCTTGGACAAGTTCGCGATCCAGAATTTTAGGGTCAAGGTCAAGGTCACATTTGCTTTTTAGCTCACCTGAGCCTTTAGGCTCATAGGTGAGCTTATAGTATAGCCAGGCATCCGTCGTCCGTCCGTCCGTCCGTCCGACCGTCCGTCGTCCGTACGTCGTCAACATTTTCAAACATCTTTTCCTCTGAAACCATTGAAGTCATATTTCATATGGAGCCTACCTAGGTCGGGGGAACGAAAGTTTGTTCGGGGTATCTGGGTCACATGACCAAGATGGCCGCCACGCCCATATATGGTAAAAACCCTTCAAAAATCTTCTTCTCCAGAACCAAATGGCCTATGACCTTGAAACTTGGTATGTAGCATCGGGCATGCGGGCTCATCATAGTTTATACAAATCATGACCTTGGGTTGACCTTGACCTAATTTACGGCATGGTCAACTTTGGTATGTTAGGCTTTTATATGGGAAAACGCTTAAACAGTGGATTTCTCAGTAACTATTTAAGTCTAAGGTACAATACTTGGTATACATGGTCGACTAAATGACCAGATGAAGATATTATGTCACTAAAGGTCAAGGTCATTCCGTCGGACCATCCGTCGTCAAGATTTTCAAACATCCTCTGCTCTGAAACCACTGGTCCGATTGAAGCCAAATTTCATATGGAGTCTCAGTGGGATAGGGGAACGAAATTTTATACCCGGGGTCTGGGTCACATGACCAAGATGGCCGCCATGCCCATATATGGTAAAAACCCTTCAAAAATCTTCTTCTCCAGAACCAAAAGGCCTATGACCTTGAAACTTGGTATGTAGCATCAGGCATGCGGGCTCATCATAGTTTATACAAATCATGACCTTGCGTTGACCTTGACCTAATTTATGGCATGGTCAACTTTGGTACGTTAGGCTTTTATATGGGAAAACGCTTAAACAGTGGATTTCTCAGTAACTGTTTAAGTCTAAGGTACAATACTTGGTATACATGGTCGACTAAATGACCAGATGAAGATATTATGTCACTAAAGGTCAAGGTCATTCCGTCGGACCATCCGTCAATAAGATTTTCAAACATCCTCTCCTCTGAAACCACTGGTCGGATTGAAGCCAAATTTCATATGGAGTCTCAGTGGGATGGGGGAAAGAAAGTTTATACCCGGGGTCTGGGTCACATGACCAAGATGGCCGCCATGCCCATATATGGTAAAAACCCTTCAAAAATCTTCTTCTCCAGAACAAAAAGGCCTATGACCTTGAAACTTGGTATGTAGCATCAGGCATGCCCGCCCATCATAGTTTATACAAATCATGACCTTGCGTTGACCTTGACCTAATTTACGGCATCGTCAACTTTGGTACGTTAGGCTTTTATATTGGAAAACGCTTAAACAGTGGATTTCTCAGAAAATATTTAAGTCAAAGGTACAATACTTGGTACACATGGTCGACTAAATGACCAGATGAAGATATATGTCACTAAAGGTCAAGGTCATTCCGTCGGACCATCCGTCGTCAAGATTTTCAAACATCTTCTCCTCTGAAACCACTGGGCCGATTGAAGCCAAATTTCATATGGAGTCTCAGTGGGATGGGGGAACGAAAGTTTATACCCAAGGTCTGGGTCACATGACCAAGATTGCCGCCATACCCATATATGGTAAAAACCCTTCAAAAATCTTCTTCTCTAGAACCAAAAGGCCTTTGACCTTGAAACTTGGTATGTAGCATCGGGCATGCCGGCTAATCATAGTTTATACAAATCATGACCTTGCGTTGACCTTGACCTAATTTACGGCATGGTCAAACTTTGGTACGTTAGGCTTTTATATTGGAAAACGCTTAAACAGTGGATTTCTCAGAAAATATTTAAGTCTAAGGTACAATACTTGGTATACATGGTCGACTAAATGACCAGATGAAGATATTGTGTCACTAAAGGTCAAGGTCATTCCGTCGAACCATCCGTCGTCAAGATTTTCAAACATCTTCTCCTCTGAAACCACTGGGCCGATTGAAGCCAAATTTCATATGGAGTCTCAGTGGGATAGGGGAACGAAAGTTTATACCCGGGGTCTGGGTCACATGACCAAGATGGCCGCCATACCCATATATGGTAAAACCCTTCAAAAATCTTCTTCCCCAAGAACCGAAAGGCCTATGACCTTGAAACTCGGTATGTAGCATTGGGCATGCGGGCCCATTATAGTTTACGCAAATCATGACCTTGCGTTGACCTTGACCTAATTTACGGCATGGTCAACTTTGGTACGTTAGGCTTTTATATGGGAAAATAGCCATCAGAGGAGATGGCAAATCCCCCGACCGAAGACCCCCATGGGCCTTGGTAAAAAGGGTGCACTTCAAAACACATATTAGTAATATATTATCGTTCTTTTATGCTTCTGATTGACATTAACTGTTAACAGATGCATGATTATCTAACACTCAGACTAAAACAGTATGCTTGACTGCTAAAAAGAGCTAATATCTCAAACAGCCACCATATACACAAATGTATAGCATACGATACATTCAACTTTCAAAATGTGTGAATAACTTCTAAAGTACAAGCCCTACAAATCTAATTTTGAGCTCTCTAGTAAGAGAATTTGGACAAAGAATCCAAATCTGGAATTTTTTTTTTTTTTTTTTTTTTTTGGGGGGGGGGGGGGGGGGGGGGGGTGCAGGAGGGGTCACGGGAATGTGGAGGGGTAAGAGAGAGTTAGGAACACTGATAAGATATCACATCATGATCATCAATATTCTAAAAGGTACACGGCTATTCAAATTCTGGAGCTGGCCAGGGTTATGGAGCGGACACCTAAAATCATCAAAGGGAAATAACTCCAAAAGTAAGAAAGCAAGAGTTGTCATTCTTATTCGCGACACATCATCATGACCTGTTCTACATATCTGTGAAGTATCATAAAAATATTCCAAAAGGTATTCAAGTTATAGAGCGGACACGAAATCAGACCTTAAACCATCAAGGGGAAATAACTCAAAAAGTAAGAAAGCAGGAGTTGTCATTCTTGTTTGCGACACATCGTCATGACCTGTTCTACATATCTGTGAAGTATCATGAAAATATTCCAAAAGGTATTCAAGTTATAGAGCCGACACAAAATCATACCTAAAATGATCAAGGGGAAATAACTCAAAAAGTAAGAAAGCAAGAGTTGTCATTCTTTTTCGCGACACACCGTCATGACCTGCTCTACATATCTGTGAAGTATCATGAGAATATTCCAAAGGGTATTCTAGTTATAGAGCGGACACGAATATGCCAAAAAATCACACCTAAAACTATCAAGGGGAAATAACTCAAAAAGTAAGAAAGCAAGAGTTGTCATTCTTGTTCGCGACACATCGTCATGACCTGTTCTACATTTCTGTGAAGTATCATGAAAATATTCCAAAGGGTATTCAAGTTACAGAGCGGACACGAATCTGCCAAAAAATCACCAAAGGGGAGATAATTCAAAAAGTACAATAGCAAGAGTTACCATTCTTGTACGCGACACATCGTCATGACCTGTTCTATATAACTGTGAAGTATCATGAAAATATTCCAAAGGGTATTCAAGATACAGAGCGGACAAGAAAGTGTTTACGGACGGACGGACGGACGGACGGACGGACGGACGCCAGGCTCATCGCTATATCCCCTGAACCTTTCGGTCGGGGGATAAAAATGCTTTAACAGTGGATTTCTCAGAAAATATTTAAGTCTAAGGTACAAATAAGGTACAATACTTTGTATACATGGTCGACTAAATGACCCAATCTTCTTCTCCAGAACCAAAAGGCCTTTGACCTTGAAACTTGGTATGTAGCATCGGGCATGCCTGCTAATCATAGTTTATACAAATCATGACCTTGCGTTGACCTTGACCTAATTTACGGCATGGTCAAACTTTGGTACGTTAGGCTTTTATATTGGAAAACGCTTAAACAGTGGATTTCTCAGAAAATATTGACCTTGCGTTGACCTTGACCTAATTTACGGCATGGTCAACTTTGGAACGTTAGGCTTTTATATGGGAAAATGCTTTAACAGTGGATTTCTCAGAAAATATTTAAGTCTAAGGTACAAATAAGGTACAATACTTTGTATACATGGTCGACTAAATGACCAGATGAAGATATTATGTCACTAAAGGTCAAGGTCATTCCGTCGGACCATCCGTCGTCAAGATTTTCAAACATCTTCTCCTCTGGAACCACTGGGCCGATTGAAGCCAAATTTCATATGGAGTCTCAGTGGGATAGGGGAACAAAATTTTATACCCAAGGTCTGGGTCAAATGACCAAGATTGCCGCCATGCCCATATATGGTACAAACCCTTAAAAAATCTTCTTCTCCGGAACCAAAAGACCTATGACCTTGAAACTTGGTATGTAGCAATGGGCATGCGGGCCCAACATAGTCTATACAAATGATGACCTTGGGTTGACCTTGACCTAATTTACGGCAAGGTCAACTTTGGTACGTTAGGCTTTTATATTGGAAAACGCTTAAACAATGGATTTCTCAGAAAATATTTAAGTCTAAGGTACAATACTTGGTATATAGGGTCGACTAAATGACCAGATGAAGATATTATGTCACTAAAGGTCAAGGTCATTCCGTCGGACCATCCGTCGTCAAGATTTTCAAACATCTTCTCCTCTGAAACCACTGGGCCGACTGAAGCCAAATTTCATATGGAGTCTCAGTGGGATGGGGGAACGAAAGTTTGTACCCGGGGTCTGGGTCACATGACCAGGATGGCCGCCATGCCCATATATGGTAAAAAACTTTCAAAAATCTTCTTCTCCAGAAAAGGCCTATGACCTTGAAACTTGGTATTGTAGCTTTGGGCATGCGGGAAAACGCTTATATAGTGGATTTCTCATTGTTCTCAGGGTCTTGACCAAGATGGCCGCCATGCCCGTATATGGTAAAAACCCTTCAAAATCTTCTTCTCCAGAACCAAAAGGTGTATGACCTTGAAACTTGGTATGTAACTTTGGGCACTCAAGCCCATCATAGTTTATACAAATGATCGTGCGTTGACCTTGACCTAATTTATGACACTGTCAACTTTGGTACATTATGTAGTCTTTTATATGGGAAAATGCTTAAACAGTGGATTTTTCAGAAACTATTTAAGTCTAAGGTGCAATATTTGGTATATATGGTTGACTAAATGACCAGATGAAGATATTTTGTCGTTAAAGGTCAAAGTCATTCTTTGACTTTTGTACAAGGTCATTGAGATTCTGTCACCCGTCAACATTTTCAAACATCTTTTCAGAGGCCACTATGGTCAATTGAAGCCATATTTCATATGGAGCTTCACCGGTTTAAAGGAACCATAGTTTGTTCAGATGGTCTTGGTCACTTGACCAAGATGGCCACCATGCCCATATATGGTAAAAACTCTTCAAAAGTCTTTTTCTCAAGAACCGAAAGGCCTATAAACTTGAAACTTGGTACTGGTATGTAGCATTGGGCACTCAGGCCCATCATAGTTTATACAAATGATTACTGTATTTCATATGGAGCTTTAATACTGGGTCAAAGGAATCAAAGTTTGTTCAGATGGTCATGGTCCGCCACACCCATTTATGATAAAAACCCTTCAGAAATCTTTGTCCAGAAACAAAGGCCCTGTGACCTTGTGGCTTGGTATATAGATTTGGGACTCAACATTAATCCCCAAGGGAGGGGGCCCCTGCCCTGGTGCTATATACATGTATAAAAGCATTAAAATATATACCAGGACCAAGTGTCAGGTGAGCTACAGGACCATTGGTCCTCTGGTTTTAGAAAATACGTTATCATCCCTCTGGAATGATTTTGACAGAACTTGACACAAATATTTAGCATAACAATACCTGGGACAAATTCATGTTTCAGCATTGAAGGTCAAAGATCAAGGTCACATATGCTATTATATGTACATGTAAATCTTTGTCATGGTTCTAGCGCCTTTATTTGTTAACTGATTTTGATATAACTTCACACAAATATTAAGTATAACAATATCTTGGACAAGTTCACCTTTCAGGGTTGTAGATCCAAGGTCAAGGTTACAGTTGCTATTTTTAGAACAAAACTTTGTCATCCCTTTAGCACCTTTATTTATTGACATATTTTGATGAAACTTCACACAAATATGTTTTAGCACATTACTCATCTAGTGAGGCATATAGGGGAAGGGTTGGGGGCGCATTCATCACCTTTAGTGATTGTCTAGTTTTAAATGAAAACACTAAAATGACAGAAATACTGTGGAAGGGCGAACCTCAACTTAAGGTCAGAGGGTACACCTTCAGAGAAAGCAAAATTTGCAGTTTGAGGTTTGCCTCCTTTTTTGATGTGGGTCAACTCTTAAAGGAAAGAACTTACTTCCCTAAAAGCATATCCTTCCTTTTAGAGTAGACCCTATTTTGAAAGGGCTTCATCGTCCAAAGAAGCAATCAACAAGTCATAAAAGTTACTCCCCTTCATAAAAATGACGGAGAAACATGCATTTAGTAGATTAACTGAATTTTAAATGTATATTATAGCATGAAATGAACATGAAACCGTTTTGTGAACACCTGTCTAGCTTACTAGTTTTTCTGTATCACAATATATTTTATATTTGCAGGAATTCCCAGATGGAGGGTTTAGATCTCAACTCAGATTTGATCAGTGATTATACTGCGGCCTTGAATGATGGCGGAAGTTGGAACAGAAATGGTAATTAAATATTTCTACCATAAAAATCCTAAAGACACAATTTTGATGCTGCAAAATACCAGAGCAAACAATGTAGACCCTGACCAGACTGCTCATAGAGCAGTCTGGTCAGGGTCTATATTGTTTGCTGGTTGACCGGCAGTTTTATCTCTCCAGAAAGGACATAACTACAGACTTGTCCAAATTGAGCTTTGGGAGAGTCATTTGTATATATAAGAATCAAAGTCTCCCTATACATATGTTTATACCCATTGCCTTCTCACATGTACACGGGCCAAGTAGCAGCAGAAGTTTCTTCAGATCATACAAACTCACAAAAAATCAAATCATTTGTAGATTCCTCAAAAGAGGACTGATCTGACTACTCAGGCTGATCTGAATCTTCCTCCTTGCTCATGTTATTTATCACTTTAATGGAGCACATAAAATATTTCTGTGAAGTTACTAGTTCATACTGTATTTGAGCCGCGACGTGACAAAACCAACAATGTGGTTGTGTGCCCGGCGCAGACTCGGATCAGCCTGGGCATCCGCCCAGTCTGATCAGAGTCTTCGCTGTCCGCATGAAGGTAGCTTAGACCCTTAGCTATACTTTGAGCACTTAACGAAGGGTCTGATTGACTTGAGCGGATGGCCAGGCTGATCTTAGTCTTCGCCGGGCGCACAACCACATTGTTGGTTTTCTCGTGTCGCGGCTCATTTATTCCGCTATGGGGGTCTCCCCTTCAAAAATTACTCAGAATATGTTGATCAGTTTTGTGCAATTCAGCTATTAAAATCTGTTCTCTTCCAAAACAGTCCGAAAATTCTAGATCTGTCGTGTAAGATGGATCTAGGTTTCTGCAATTGTTTTGAAATGGAAAAGCTGATCTTATAACGAAATTCAGGATTACTGGATTTGTACCATCTGTCTTACTTTCTGATGCATTTTATGGCTATATTGTAGATTCAAGAGGAGATAAGGTAAGTGGCAGTGTTGCCTTCCATCACTTTGTATGTACAAATGATAGTACAAAAGCTCATATACTGTTTTCATGTGTTGGTACCAACCAGGTCAAATTAATATTGTTTGTGAAAAGTATTGTTCAGGGAGGCAGGCAAAAATTCAGTACGAATGATCATCTATGGTCATAAAAATACATATAGATAAAAGTTAGCAATATGCTTGAAAGAATATTTGTACACTTTCAGAAAATAGAGCATTTCAGAAAACACACTGGTCTGGCACTCAACACAGGTAACAAAGACGACAAGGAAACTTGCTTGTTCCGCTCATCAGGATAAGTTTGTTTCAGAAGTATAGTCTCACAGACCATCCGACCCCCGACTCTTGAAATAGGAATCAAAAGTTTTACTGAATATGCATATTCAAGAAATGCTTGAAATCAATTTTTGGAGTACAACGACTAGGCAACGAATCTGTGTAGAAACTTATTCAAGCACTGCATTTATACTAGATGGAATTTCTTCGAAAATCTGGTCTGACTAAGAGGTATAACAAACTGCCGGGTCTGTAAGAACATTAGTTTGAAATTAATCTAAGAAGTATGTGAAAACAATCGAGTTTTATAGTACGTTGCCTTCGTTGCCTATGTTGAATGCCAGACCAGTGTGTAAAAGATAACTAACAATATTTACTCTGTTCATGCGCTTCTTATTGCTATTTCAACAAGAGAATTGGTGGAACTGCTGGATGCTCCCCAAAGGTGTGCAATAGTAAAAAGGGTCTCCTGGTGTAGGAGTGACTTTCTTTGAAATTTAATGGAATTAAAAATGAAAAAAAAAGTGAAGGTAATGGAATGAAAAGATGCAAATCTACTCAGTAACACAGCTTTTTAGCTCACCTGAGCCATTGGCTACGGGGGAGGGGGGGCTTATAGGATGGGAAGGCTCTGTTATCCGTCATACGTCGTCCGTCCACAATTTCAAATGACTTATCCTCTGAAACCTCTGGGCCAATTGTAACCAAATTTCATATGTAGCCTCCTGGGGACTTAGGAACGAAAAGTTGTTTAAATGGTCCTGGTCACATGCCCAAC
This sequence comes from Ctena decussata, assembly GCA_963989385.1. Lineage (NCBI taxonomy): Eukaryota > Metazoa > Mollusca > Bivalvia > Lucinida > Lucinidae > Ctena > Ctena decussata. Next base: position 78,204,748 of record OZ022499.1, on the reverse strand, counting down.
ATGCCCAGATATGGTAAAAACCTTAAAATCTTCTTCTCCAGAACCAATAGGCTGATGGCCTTGAAACTTGGTATGTAGCATCAGGTACATAAGTACTACTAAGATTATTCAAATGATGACCTTGGGTTGACCTTGATCTATTTTACGGTAAGTTCAAATTTGGTCTTTGGTGCTTTAATATGGGAAAATGCTAGAACCTAAGATTTCTTGGAAATTATTGAAGATTTTGGCCTAAAAATTAATAGATATAGTCCTCTTAATGAGTACATGAAGATTTGTGAGTACAAGAGGTCTAGCTCATTCTTTGACTATTTACCCAGGTCATATTTCAACAATTTTAGACAATCTCCTCAAAAGCCACTGGGTCAGTTGTAACCAAATTTCATATAGAAGTTTCAGGGGTTAAGGGATTGAACATTTGTTAAAATGGTCTGGGTCACCTGGCCAGTATGGCTGCCACGCCCATATATGGTAATAAACTTAAAAAATCTTCTTCTCCAGAACCAATGAACTGACGGCCTTAAAACTTGGTATGTAGCATTGGGTACTCAAGGACTATATCAAGATTGTTGAAATAATGACCATTGGTTGACCTTGACCTATCTTACAGCAAGGCCAAATATGGGAAAATGCTAGATTATGGCACCTATTGAAGAGTTTGGCCTAAAAATTGGTAAATGGTCATCTTAATGAGTACATGAACACAAATCTTCATTGAAGAATGATTAGCCATCACTATGTTTATTAAATATAATCCATGAAATCTACATAAAGGCTGATCATTATAAACACCAAAACTTCTTGTGTTAGGTTAATGGTTCTTGCACATTGCATTTATCTGTCAGTGCCAGTTATCAATATTCTAAATTTTCATTTGATTATCTTGAACAATTTTAGAGATATACTCCAAACAAGGGCAACAAGAATATGGAAAATAATTTCAAAAGTACATGCGATAACATTATGGTTCTTGCTCTCTGCACTTCTTCTAACTGCACTCTGTTAATATATGAAATTTCAGTAAGGTACTGTACCTTTAATGCTTTCAGAGATATGCTCTGGACAAGAAATGAATGAGAAAAACAAAAAATAAAAAGGGAAATAACTCCAAAATAATTTGCACTTACTCTCATTGTCTTCTATTTATATGTGAAATTTCATTTAATTCTCTCTAACACTTTTAGAGATATGCTGTGGACAAGCAAACAAGTAAGAAAAAATAAGAAGGGGAGTGTGATAGGGTTATGGTTCTTGAGCTCTGCACTTCCTGTCAATGCCCTCTGTCAGTGTGTTAAGTTTCATTTAGTTCACTTCAGTACTTACAGAGATATGCTCCAGACAAGCAAAAATCTGAAAACTTTAATACTTTCAGAGATATGCTCTGGACAAGCAAATGAATGAGAAAAACAAAAAATAAAAAGGGAAATAACTCCAGAATAACTTGCAATAGGGTTATGGTTATTTTGGCTCTGCACTTACTCTGTCTTCTATTTATGTGTGAAATTTCATTTAATTCTCTCTAACACTTTTAAAGATATGCTGTGGACAAGCAAACAAGTAAGAAAAAATAAGAAGAGGAGTGTGATAGGGTTATGGTTCTTGAGCTCTGCACTTCCTGTCAATGCCCTCTGTCAGTGTGTTAAGTTTCATTTAGTTCACTTCAGTACTAACAGAGATATGCTCCAGACAAGCAAAAATCTGAAAAACTAGGAAGGGGGCCAACTCCATGATTACTTATGACAGGGTAATGGTTCTTGCACTCTGCACTTCAGTGTGTGAAGTTTCATTCAGTTCCCTTCAACACTTTCATAGATAGACTCCGGACAAGCAAATTACTTATCTAGGAAGGGAAATAACTTCATAAATACTTGTGACAGGGTTATAGTTCTTGCACTCAGCACTTCCCCTAATTGCCCTCTGTCAACATATGAATTTTCATCAAGTTCCCTTAAATACTTTCAGAGATACGCTCTGGACAAGCAAACTACTGTAATAAAACTAGGAAGGGAGCTAACTTTGTAATTACTTGTGATAGAATTACAGTTCTTGTGCTCTGCACTTTCCCTCATTGTCCTCCTTCTGTGTGTGAAGTTTCATTGAGTTCCCTCTAATACTTTCAGAGATATACTCTGGACAAAGTGTGACAGATAGGATGGACGGACAAAGTGGGAACTATATGCTCACCCTTTGGGGAGCATAAAAATACCAACCTTAGTGCTTTTCATATGTTCTTGTAAGCTTGAAATATAGAGTATATCTTTGTAATATGATAATCATTATTTTTGTGAAATATTGAGCCACACCATGAACAGGGTACCAACAGTAAACACTCTAATCAGTATGTGGACTTTGTTGGACTCCATACAAAGGCATAGTGTTATCAGTGTATTGTGTTATATTAAGACTAAACTATATAGGAATATAAGGCAAATGAACATCAGAGGCTCATTTGCCTTATATTCCTTTGTAGTTTAGCAAAGATTGGTTGCATGATATTCAAAATAGGCCTATAATGAGCAGCATTCTAACAGTGGGCTATATGAGGGGCATTCATTGAATGTTGTCTTTGGGGTTTTACAAGCACGCTTTATTAATCCCATTCACGTTTCATTTACTTCAACCCGTCAAAGTATTCTCCCTTGATGGAAACACACTTTTCAAGTCTCGAAATCCATTCTGTAAAGGCAGAGAAATAGGCCTTTTTAAGTATACCCTGAAGACGCTGGTAAATTGCACTACCAAGTTCACTTCGGGATTCATAACAACCACCAGAAAGGGTTTTCTTTAGTAAAGGAAACAGGAAAACATCGCAGGGACTAAGGTCTGGCGAATAAGGTGGATGAGAAAGCTGAACTACCTTTTCCTCTTTCAAGAAGTCTTGGACAAGAACACACTTGTGAGCATGTGCATTGTCATGGATAAGACATCCCTCTTAAACCGGTTGCAGGTCTACGTTTTTCATAGTGTGCCTTTACTTTTGACAACACACCATTCTTATAAAATTTACCTGTTACTGTCTTGCCATTTGGTACGGGAATTTGAACAATGGGTCCATTGCAATTGAAAAGTACTGCATACAAAACTTTTGCTGCACTTTCAATTCTTTTGCCAATGACCGGCTTTGCTTGGTCTTATTGCAGCCACTGCTTGTTATTGATGCGTCTCTGTGGCTCAGAATAATAGACCCAGGTCTCATCACCTGTAAACAGCTTGGAAATTCTACGTTTGTCAAAATTTTTGTACTTTTTCAAAAGATTTTTCGCCATTTTTACACGGGTGGTCTTTTGTTCTTTGGTCAAGAAATGCCCAAACATTTCTAAGTTTCAACTCCTGAGTCAAAATCTTATGAACTGTCCCGATGAAACACCAACACTATCCGCAGTTTCTTTCACTGTGAACCTTGCATTTTGTTTGACCATATCTGCCACAGCAGCATTAGCTTTTGTAGCAACTTTTCTTAGCTGGCTGGGATGGGGCTCATCTTTCAGGTCAGTTTTACCACCTTTAAACTTTTAATGCCACCTGAAATCTGACCTTTTAGAGACAACAGATGTCCCATGTATCTGACACAGTTCACTATATATCTGTGAAACTGAAACATTCAGACCAACGCAACCTTTAATGTAGGCCCTAATTTCAAAGCTTCTTTTGTTCTTCATTTTGCATACAGTAAGGGTTGAGTGTATATGACTGAACCAACTTTAACTTTCAATAACTTTTGAAAGACTCAACGGATTAGACCAAAATTTCATCCTATTATAGAAAATCACTCCCCTGTGAAATCACCGCTTACAGCCACAGGGTATGGTTGGCCATTAGTGACACAATTAAATGAACGACCCTTGTAGAAGCAATAGCAAATTTTCCTGTTTTATTCTACGGCACTGTTCCTGAGCACGGGAGTCTGATTGCTGATGTGATGCAATTCATGATGCTTTGATCATGTTTCTTGGTATTGGATGATGTACCGTCCTTTTTTTTTCCACTATAAAATTTACAGAAAAAGCGAACATTTATCTGCATCATAGTGAAGAATTTTGGCAGGATCATGCATGCACAGACAAACAGGTTGGGAGACTTTGAAGGAAAAGATTTTTTTTCAGCATTTTTGAGTGTTAGCATAAAAGAAGTACTGCTCTAGCATAGCATTGAGTTGATGAGAATAATTCACAGTTTGTTGGTCTGTTGTAAGTTGATATATCACTTGCACTCCGCACTCATGGTATCATCTGCTTTACTAGTGACCACCAAACAGTGAATTATTTCTGAACAGTTCACTGCTAGAGCTATTTTCTTTAATATATAGAGGCTGTACTGTATATAGCAAAGTGCAGTCTCTGAGTGTACATCCTGAACTTGCAGTTTTTACATATTTTATGGCAGATAGAAAATGGCAAAAATGTGCCTAATGTATTTGCAAACAGTGAAGGCTCATACTAGTCTGTGACTCAGTGTAGTCTAGCTAGCCTTTTATGGTCTATATAAATCTTAATGGTCTATATAAGTTCCTTAGAGCCCATTCATGCCATGTGCAAACAGTTAAGGCTTCAATTAGACTGCAACTGCACAGGCTGGTGTGAGCCTTTGCTGGTGGCGTTTTAGTTAACTACCAGACGACTGTAATGTAAGTGTTTTGCTTACCATTAGATACTGTTACATGTTATATTGTACTTTTCATGTAACTGTGTAACTTAAAATATTGTTGAAACCAAGTACCAGTTTTGCATGGTGGCTTATAAAAGAAAGCATATTCTTCAATATTTCAGGAGTCTAAGTCAGTGAATGTGATCCACTTTGGTGTAGTATGACAACATATCAGACCACCACAGGAGGAGAAGGACAGTAACAATTTACAGAAAATGTTGGTAGAAATGAAGCACTAAGCTTACCATGAAAACTATTATAGAAAATCAGATAATATTTACATCACTGAGATGCCCCAAATTAAGGTGTTTGGGTACACCTCCGTGTGTTTCTGCTGTTTCGTCAAAGGGAAACAACTTTTGCTTCACTGAATGATGAAACCCTTCCAAAAAAGGTCTACTCTTAGAGGAAAGAATTTGCTCCTTGAGGAGCAAATTCTTTCCTGTAAGAGTTGACCCTATTGAGAGGCAAAATTGAAAATAACAGATGCTTCCCCTAATAGTGTACCCTTTCACCTTAAGAAAGTCTTGAATTACTGTTACAAGATAGCTGTGCTCAGCTGCTGAAAGTTAGTAATATCTCTGTGATTTCTGGACTGCATACAGGCAATAAAAATGCCTTGTAGATTTGAAAAGTAAGCAGCCCTTGTACTGACCAGACTGTGTTTGTGATCTGGCATGCACAGTTGTCATAAAAAAAGGGAAAGGGTTCCCATAGCCTAGTGGCTGCAGGGGTTAGAGGCCCTCTGTGTGCTAGGCACAGCATATGAAAAGCGAAGCCCGTCCGTCTTCTTTCACTACCTTATCCTTTCCTGAATCTAAAAAGCTACCCATTTACTGCTGGGCTGACCAGTGAGTTTTCCAGTTGCTAGTTGACCCAAGCTGGGATTCGAACCCACGTCCTTCTGCACCATAACCATGCACAATAGTTGCCATATGCCTTACATTACAGTTGCTTACAACGACTTAAGTTGCATGGATATTTTTTTTTCCACCATTATCACAAAGGGAGACAACTTTTGTGACTTTCTGTTTGCCTCCCTTAAAGATGACACCATCCTAAAATGGGATATACTCTTAAAGAAGAAAAAAATGTGTTTTTAGGTCTAGTCTTAAAGGAAAGAATTTGCTCACAGGAGAGCAAATTCTTTCCTTTAAGAGTAGACCTCCTTTGAGAGTAGACCTGAAACAAATTATTTTCTTTATTGAAAAGGGAGGTAAAACTGAAAGTGGTAGAGCTGCTTCCCCTTAAACTGTTTCCATTCACCTTAATATGATGCTAGGTTTTCCCATTTTCCCATAGCTTCAATACTTTGAGGTCATGATGCAGGACAACTGTATATTTATTGCTGAAAAGACAGTGATATTATGTAGAGAAGGAAATAAATGCAATGCCAGATGCCATATAATATTCTACAAACCAGATCTAGTTTCTTAACAAATTTCACATCTAAGAAAGGTGCAAAACATGTCATATGTGAAGATGTATTAAATTCCATATGCGGTGAAGGTGTAAAAATTCCATATGTAATGAACACCTTCACTAGTTCATACAAACTTCATGTTTTATATACTTGCAAAATCGTTGAGTGATTTTGAAGGATCATGAGTTGTCATACTGACTGGTAACTTAGTATCAAAGTAGTGATGAAGGAAATGTAGATCATGTTTTATCCACTTTAGGGTCAAGTCGGGTAATTTCGGACAGCGGGTAAATTCAGACACACCATTGCAAACAGTGAAAATCCAGATGAGAAGGCTCATCATGAGCCATCTCATCAGGATTTTCACTGTTTGCTCATCATGAGCCATCTCATCAGGATTTTCACTGTTCGCCCAATTAAATTTGTTTAAATTCCAGACAACTGACTTATGACTGTCCGAATTTAACTGCTGTCTGAATTGACCTGACTTGACCCTATATGTGACACTCCACTATTCAATGTCTACTTTTATATATCTGTGATATGTTTTGCATTTATATATCTTATTTGTTCAGGGATGCAGATATTTTACTGAGCATCTTATTTACATTCTGATGTCAAATAAGCAATAAATTTAAACTTGTAAATGATATCTATTTACATGAATAAAAGATAAACATGAACATTTTCTTGATACTTGTTTTATTTCTTTCTTCCCTTGTGGTAAGGTTTGTTATCAAAGTTTTTATGCCAGAACTAGTCCTACTATGTTACAGTAGCCAGAGCATTTTCAAGTTGGATTAGGTCTGTATTTGTTATACCCTGCAATATGAAAATGTTAATTTATTTTATACAGTTGCTTATATTTGTATATAAATATATCCTTTATGCCGACTCCTCTTTAGCTGAACTGCATTAAAAGAAGAACTTTGGCATTACCCCTTCATCAGCGTAGTGCATTGCATGTAAACAGTTTTTATATGTGATGACAAAAGGCATGTGCCATCCGGGGGAAGTCTTCACAGATTGGATTCAAGTTTTGTATATTAGTTCCAATGAATGAATCTGTTGACATTATAAGATGTATGGGTACACCTCCATGTTTTTAACATTTTTTGCAAAGGGGAACAACTTATGACTTCCTGTTTGCTTCCCTGGACTCTTAAATGAATCTGCCCCCATTCAGAAGGGAAGAAAAACTTGAAATGGCAGAGTTGCTTCCCCTGAAGGTGTACCCATTACTATACTTTTATTTTTGCATCTGCTTTTCAAGCAGTTGAGATGTAGCAGTCCAGTTTTTCATCTGTTTACCATACATACAACAGCATTTACAGCAAACCTGGCATTTAAGTCCATTTCTGAATAGCAATAAGGCCATCAGTCATTTAACTTTCTGCAAATAAAATTTTCTCAAAGAGGACCTCTAGCACTGTGCCAGTACCATTTTATGACCTTGACCAATATTTTTTTGTATGATGGCTTTCAAGAACCTCGGTAGCACAGTCACTTAGTCCTTGTCCCACTGAATATTTAATTCAGGTGACCCTAAAAATGCGGCACCCCTATCTCAGAAGCCATAACTTCCACAAACTCTGATTTGGCTGATATTTTCCCCAGTTGCAAATGAGGTGTGTGGCCGCCATTCCTAGGAGTCACAAAGGAAGCTAGATAGTGTTTCACTGACTTCTTGTCTGCAGTGGTCATAATGGAAATTATAAAAGAGTAAAACATTTGCAAAGAAGATTTAATTATCTAAAGTAAAAGTTTTGCGACAGAAAAAAGAGAGTAGGAACTACAATGAGCTATGCAGCAATTGAAAAACTATTTGCAAATCAAGCATGCACAAAACTAAAAAAATGGTGGATTTTGGGGATTATTCAAGAGATTTTTATTCCTGTTATAATTCTGCTATCAGATGGGGATTTCCTCCTCTACCATAATTTCCTCCTCTACGATGATTCCAGATATCTCAGTCTCATGCAATCCAAAACAATCCAAACAAGGGCTTCACAAACGGCGCCGTTTCAATGTCCTAAAGGAGTTACAGACAGAATGAACAAGATTGTTTACAAAAGGATAGACAGGCAGACAAACAGGGGCAACCACTCTATAATTAACTAGAACTGTAAGCGAATCCGACTATACCCCCCCCCCCCCCCCCTTAATTGCTTAAATCAAATGGTGTTATTTTCGTAACAAAAAGGATAAAGAGGGAGAGAAATCATTGTTACCATGTATACCAAATATGAATTGTTGCTGTGAAATCTGTTACAAAAAATTACATTATTCAAAGTCAGGAGAGAAAGAAAATTGGAAAAATATAGGGAAGAATAAGCAGAAGACTGGTTCTCAATCCCACAATACAACAAGTTCTCATCAACCTGCATACAAAATTCCCTACTCTTACTTACAGATGCATAGAAATCTTTTGGGCAAAAAATGCATTATTCAAAGTAAAGAGAGAAAGAAAATCAGACAAATACAGGGAATAAAAAGAGGAGAAGTCTGGTTCTCAATCCCACAATACAGTAAGTCATCATTAACCTGCATACCAAATATGACTAATCTAACTTGCATGGTTGTGGAGAAAACTTTGATGAAAAAGTTCAATATTCAAAGTATGGAAAGAAAGACAATTGGACAAATACAGGGAAGAATAAGCAATAAAAGGCTGGTTCTCAAACCCACGATACAACATATCGTCATCAACCTGCATACCAAATGGGACTACTCTAGCTTGCTTGGTTGTGGAGAAATCTTTGACGAAAAATTTTATTATTCAAAGTATGGAAAGAAAGACTATTGGACAAATACAGGGAAGAATAAGCAGAAAAAGGCTGGTTCTCAATCCAAGGATACAACATATCACCATCAACCTGCATACCAAATATGACTACTCTAGCTTGCATGGTTGTGGAGAAATCTTTGACGAAAAATTTCATTATTCAAAGTAGGGAAAGAAAGAAAATCAGACAAATACAGGGAAGAATAAGCAGGACAAGGCTGGTTCTCAATCCCATGATACAACATGTCGTTATCAACCTACATAGCAAATATGACTACTCTAGCTTGCATGATTGTGGAGAAATCTTTGACGAAAAATTTCATTATTCAAAGTATCGAAAGAAAGAAAATGGGGCAAATACAGGGAAGAATAAGCAGGAGAAGGCTGGTTCTCAATCCCACAATACAACATGTCGTCATCAACCTGTATGCCAAATATGACCAGTCTAGCGAAGAAATCTTTGATACAATATCTTTGAACAAGGGAGATAACCTACATACACTGGGTATACCTTTTTCAGTTCTACTATTTTCCCTTGACAATATATTACATGTACAACAAAAGTTTACATAAAAGTAGCCGATAAGAACTAATGAAAGGGATTCACTCTTAAACGAAGAAAGGGAGAGCAGCCATTGTTGTACGCGACACATCGTTAGGACTTCATACACATTGCTATGAAGTTTTATAAAGATATCCCAAACAGTTATATAGTTATGGCGCCTACAAGACTTACAGGGATAAAATTAATCAAAGGGGCATAACTTCAAAAGTAAGAAAGGGGGAGCAACCATTTTTGTACGCGACACGTTCCCCCACCCTAATACATATGCCTACTGAATTTCATGAAGATATCCCAAATGGTTACTGAGTTATGGCGTGTACAAGAATGTTTACGGACGGACGGACGGACAGCGCCATGACATAATACGTCCGTTTTTTCCAAACGGGCGTATAAAAATCTAGCTATGTCTTATAAGACAGATCTAGTTTTTTTTAGTTGTTTTGGAGGAGAAAAACCCTGTCTTATAACCGAATATATCTGGTATCATTTCACAATAAAATAAATGTAAATTGCATTTTATATAGACTGAACAGCATTTATCACAGATTTAACATCAAAACTTGCTTTTTCTCCTAAACTTAAAAAAAATCATAATGGATTTTGAATCTAAATACAGTAAATATATTCAACAAAAATTTCATTTTTTTTTTAATAAAATAAAAGAGTTGTGATACATGAATAACTCACTGTCAAAAGTCCATTCACATTTCTGTACAAGTAATAATGCCTGTGCTCAAATTTTTGTTTTATATCAATTATACGGAGAACCACAGAACTATAAATGATTCTAAAAGCATCACATATAAAATGCCACTATATGTACTTGTATTTTACCTATAAAATAGATATCTGATGATATAACGAGTTGTTACTGTATCACAGAAAAGGCTTTACCTGATGAATGTTTAATTAAGGAATGAATTTCATTTTTCTGAGGTTTATCGAAGTGTAAACTACATTGGGTCATGTGCAAAGCGAATGAATCCCGAAGGGGTTCATGTATACTTTGCCAGTGACCCAATGTAGTTTACACTTCGATAAACATCAGAAAAATTAAGTTCATTGCTTATATTTACATTTGTTTCAATCAAATATTTCATGAAAAATATATAAGCGCTAAAATTGAAGCAGTAAAACATGTACACGCAATTTTTCTGCTAACAGCAGAACGGCATGCATGACGTCATGATGTTGCTGACGTCCAATCAAATTGGAGAGAGCCATTGTTTATTCTGACGTCATTGGCGTCGCGTGTTTCAATGTAGTTATTGGAATGTAAACTCCATCACGTTACAATGGTTTACTATAGAGCTTTTCAGTAAATACACCAAGAATGTAAATATTTTCATTTAAAAAAAAATATCAAGTAAAGATTTAAGCATCACAGAAACAGATTATTTGGACGGATTCTATATTTACCTATAGAACATATAAAAGCAAAGATAACATATAAAAGTAAAGGTAAATTAACTATCACAGAAAAATTGAAACAGGACTGCTCTATATTTATCAGGAAAGATGTAATAAGCATCATAGAAAAATTTTTCAAAGACGAATATTAATGCATCCTATAAACTTTTCCAAATTTTGAAAATTTTCTCAAAATACATGTATATCTAAAGTATTTTCATATCATCTAGTTTTCTGGTGACTCACGTCTTGATGATGGAGTTGGAGTGACTTCCCCTGGAATATTCTTCACCAATCTATCCAACTCCTCCTGATCATAGTACATCTTCTCAGCAGATGACCTCCCTTCTGAATCCATTTGACCCTCAGTGGGCATTTCCTTCTCCACATTCTTCTGATCTTCCATGGACAATGTCTTTTCTGCATCATTCTGCCCTTCAAACATTCTTCCATCCCAGAAGCTCTTCTTTACTTCAGGGCCGTTTATCCTTTCTGCTTTTCCATTTTTCACTACCCAGTGTGCTTTCCTTGGATGCTCCGGTGTCTTTGACTTGGGTAATGCTGATTCCTGCATCATATTCTTTATGGCCCATCCAGGTTTACTTAATGGATCAACCAGTTTGTCATTTCCGTACTCAACGTCAACATAAGGAGGCTGTGAAAGTTTAGTGTTTGGTTTCAGTGGATCTCTTAATGGAGCCACTGATGAGGAACCAAATTTCTTCTCTGAAGGGATTGAACCAAGTCTCTCAAACCTCTGCTTAGGGAGTGTAGCAAGTGGTGCTCGATTCTAAAATAGAACAAACTTCATTTATTTTAATGTTTATTATATTATAATGCTCAGGCAATAAATAAATGTGACAAATTTTAATTATACTGCTTTGACATAAAGAGGATTATGGGTACATCCATAGGTTTTTCTGCCATTTTTACAAAACGAAACCACTTTTGTGTTTTCTTTTTATTTATTTATTTAGAATTTCCTGACAACAAATGTATACAAGTACACACATGAACCAATGGATTGATTGTAGACAAGAAAAATCAGCTGCAACATAACAAAACCAACAAAGTGGCATGCGAGCCCAGTGAAGACTCTGATCAACCTGGGCATCTGCCCAGTCTGATCAGAGTCTTTGCTGTGCCTTTAATGGGTAGGTATGAGTCTGAAATCAAGTAGCCTGAAGTACGGCTCTTACCGTTCGTTTGTGCACCTGAGCATTAAAGGTTCTCACTCAAGTCTGACAAAGTACACGTATTAAGTTTATAAGATTAAGGCCCGATTTCACGTCGAACTTAGTAAACTGATTAGCATTCGGAATAACAAAATTTTACATAGCCCCTTACCTTAAAATAGACCATGGACTAGTTAATCTGAGCTATAAATGTGATGTGAAATCAGGCCTTAGATTTAAGGTTTATGCCATAGTCAGCTGCATCCTTACAGAACAGTCATGGGGGGAATAAACTGCACAAGCCTACTCTTAAAGGAAAGAATTTGCTCCAGTGGAGCAAATTCTTTCCTTAGATAGTTGGCCCAATCAGGAAAAAAGACAAAAATTAAAACATATGTAGCAGAGTTGCTTCCCCTGAAAGTGCACTCAGCTTGTGTTCCTACCTCTACAGCAAAAGCTCTCCAAAGGTTGTTGACAGAGTAATCTTCGGTCTTCTTTGTGCACCTGGAAAAGATACATCATAAACAGAGGTCCATACATGGATGATAATTTAGCGATACTTCTGGGATAATTTTTCATATTTCTCCATAAAAACTGTTGTGACCCCTAATAAGGACAAACTAAATGAGGCATCACAAAATTACAGTCAACCCTCTTTATAAAGGCACTCATTACAACAGCAAAATTCTTTACGTCATTTTGATATGCACAACATGGCTTTATTATTCAAAAGCTGTATTCTTTATAACAGCTAATTCGGTTTAACGTCAAAATGTTTGGGAACAAATGCCGTCGTTGTAAAGAGGGTCCACTGTAACATAAATTCCTCTTAGCCATTTTTTTATAATGTACAATACAGCATGTGTTGGGAGATGACTATCATATAATCAGCATGCTAACCATTGGACACTATATTTCACTGATTTGTATATACTGACACATAGTAATTAATCATGAATGGAATGAGCCACAGCAAGACAAAACCAACAAAATGGCATGTGAGGCCAGCAAAGACTCAGATCAGCCTGGGCATCCACCCAGTCTAGCTAAGACCCTTAGCTACCTTTAAAGTGCACAGGAAAGACTGATTAACTGGGCCTCTGCCCAGGCTGATCTGAGTCTTTGCTAGGCACACATTCCACTTTGTTGGTTTTGTCCTGTCGTGCCTCAACATTACATTGTTTTAAACCAAATACAATATGTGGGGTAGTTGTGGTCGGGCGATGATGCTGGGTAACTTTCAGTGCTGGGGCATCCTACTTATTTGGAGAATAGTAGGGCAAGGGCCTACTGTGCTTGCAGTGGGTGCGGGTTAGGGTTGTTTGGATATTTTTTCTCTCACCTATCATTTCTCTTTTCTTTCTCCCTTCTCTGGGAGACGGCTCGATATTTGACTGAAATACTCGTACTGTCTCAAAGAGGTGTTTAACTGAAAACAACCAACTAAGCAAGCATAACTTAATATGATCCTCTCGGAGGCAGTTCTGATGAGGGGCAACAAAATACTTTTAGAATGTCATAAATGCCTGTCCTTATCTGGACCATGCACCTCAACAGGGACTGGTATTCTATCCCATTTCTCTAACCAAATCTTACCACACTTCTAGAACTGTCTTAGCTGCTCCATAAAAACATGTTGTGACCCTCATTAAAACTGCCTCTCTCAGGCAGTTTTAATGAGGGACCATATTCATGGAACATAAGAGGCCTTCTCTTAGCAAGGTGGTTGGGTCTAATTTTTTTTAAGAACTAACAGAAACAGACCTGGAATTATCATCAAATACTTCCCATCTAAACTTACCTTCTAATTATAAACACCACAACTGCTGCTACTACAGCTAAACAACCAATACAGATCAATGCTATGGCCCAAGGCTTCAGCGGGGAATCGCACAACACATCACCTGGCTTACAGGAACACTCGTATGTCCCATTAAGATTCGTACATATTTCTGAGGAGCCACACACCCCCTGTGAACATTCATCAATGTCTGTCTCGCAGTGTTCTCCCTCCCAGCCAGAAACACATGAACAGTTGTAGTAATCATCAAAGCTCACTGTACGCAAGGTGCTGTCACAGCTATAGGTGTCCGGATCCTTACCTGCAAATTTGACATAATCAATAATAATCTAGCAAGTTATTATTTCTCCATAAAACTACAATACAGTCCTTTATTAAACCATGTTAAGGGTGTCTAATTTCTCTATAAAACAACAGTATGTTTGGGGAAAACAACAGTACAGTCCTTTATTATGCCATGTGTGGGATGTCTAATTTCTCCATAAAACTACAGTGCAGTCCCTTATTATGACATGTTTGGGGGTCTAATTTCTCCATAAAACTGCAGTACAGTTCTTTATCATGCCATGTTTGGGGTAAATCTACAGTACAGTCCCTTATTATGCCATGTTTGGGGGTGTATAAAGGCATTTCTTTATCAGACGACAGTGTGATATTAAGATTAAACTACAAAGGAACATAAGGCAAATGACCATTGAATGCTCAGTTGCTTTATATTTCTTCGAAGCTGAGTCTTAATGCAAGTCATAAAACAATAGCATTATACCCAAAACATCTTAAGCTGAACAGCATTATACAGAACTCTAATATATGTTATGAACTCTTTTTAGTATGTCTGTTCACTGAAAAGTCATCAAATGCTTCTTAAAAGAAAGTGATACTGTCATCAAATACCAGTATCTGAATGCTACCTTCAATTGAGCCACAACACAACAAAACCAACAAAGTGGCATGTGCAGGACACGAAGGTTCAGATCAGCCTGGGCAGCCATCCAGTCTGATCAGAGACTTTGCTGTCGGCATAGAGGTAGCTTAGACCCTTAGCCATCCTTTAATCATGAACAAAAACTCTGATCAGATTGGGTGAATGCCCAGGCTGATCTGAGTCTTAGCTGGGCGCACAAGCCACTTTGGTTTTATTGTGTTGTGGCTTATTTTATTCATTACAATGCCTGACAAATTACATTTCTGTAACTGAATTTATGTTTGTGGGTAGAAGAGCTGTCAGCATGTCTTACTTTCACACTGTCCACCATTTTGACATTTATTTTCCATGACAACCATCTTGATTGTAACCACATCAGAGAAGGTACCCCATCTGTCCTGGATGACAAGCTGTATCATGTCTATACCAATGAATTCTGGGTGTGGTGTGTATGTAATATTTCTTCCTAACCATGCCATGTTGTTGAGGTTTGGCACCACTATTTCTCCTTGACACTGTAAGAATGATGAAGGAATTTACAAGTGACTTGTGTTATCTGAAACACTGATATCTCAAAGTACCCTTTTGTATCAGTGTAATTATACTTTGGACACATTTCTCATTTTTCATTACATTTCAATTCCTATTATACCAAGCTACTGGTATCTCAAAGTAAATTTTCGTTGACATATCAGTAGTGATCTTGATATCGACAGCTGAATGTATGATGTTTGGCCTACCTTCAAACATGTATCTGTGAAACAACATTTTACATCCTTATATATAATTCAGTTACAAATCAAGACAATTCATTTCAAAAATTACAATCTGCTAAAACTATATACATTGTACATTGGAAAAAGTTGCCACAGTGAATGGGTTAAATGTTGCAAAATAGGACAGAAAAGAACAGAAAGACAGACCGAAATTTCAGTTTGCCCACTGGATCGCCTACCAATGAGACGGTCTTGTTGAACATGTTTTCTGCCCCTGAAGGGCAATTATCAACTGCTGATTTTCAACACATCAGATACTCTATATCATTAGCAACCTGCTTACAAAGCATTCAGTGTTTTAGCAGGATGTAATGTAAATTGAAAATATGAATTTAAGAAACAATGCAATATATGCCGCGACACGAGAAAACCAACAAAGTGGCATGTGCGCGCAGCAAAGAGCCTGAGTGTCTGCCCAGTCTGATCAGTGTCTTTTGTTGTCGGTATGGAAGTAGCTTAGACCCATAGCTACCCTTTAAGCATAAAGCAGAGACTCTGATTAGACTGGGTGGATGCCCAGGCTGATCTGAGTCTTTGTTGGATGCACTAGCCACTTTGTTGCTTTTGATGTGTTGCTACTCAGTTATAATTAACATACCTGTCCATTGCCACATGCAACAAATTGGTCAATCAAAGTTCTGCTGATCTCTGTCAGTTCAAATGTTCCATTAGCTGTCCTATTATAAATCAGAGTCAGATTTTCTGCAACGTCCACATCAAAAGCTATCAAAATGCCGTTAAATTCTATGTTACCCATACCATCTTGCTCAAAGTAAACCTGAAATAATGGGAACAATAGTCAAAATACATGTCAGTCCTCAGAAATATGAGAAAAAAGGTTTTCAGATGTTTTTCATAAATACACTTGGTGGCATTGCAAGTATTGTAGACCAAGGCCCCGTTGTTCAAAACTAACGACATCATTAGTTAAAGAGAAGTAAAATTTTCAAATGTACGCAAAAACACTGCCATTTTTTGCCAAAAGAATGTGACGAGATTTTGCATTGCAAAAGCTCCTCTCATTTTTTCAGCAAAATATATCAGCACACTTGATTTTATGTGTACTGCATGGCTTAAAAAATCCTTGACTAACAACTTTGTTAAGCTAATGATGCTTTGAGCCACCCGGCCTAGATCGAAGAGCTCCTACACTGGTTGCTTAGCCAGTTCTGCCACAGCCTGATATTTAGCTCTCGAACATAAAACTTTTATGCAAGACAATGTTTTATGGCGAATTGGTATATTTTCAGAAGAAGCATCTCGACAACATGTATTTTCTTTGTTGCCATTCTTCTAAATCGGGGTCCTCTTTTAAAGGAAAGAATACTATCTTTAGAACAAACTTTGCCTCAAATCTGGGTTTTCTTAATTCTATTGCACTCAGAACTGCCAAAACTCCATAGAGTTTTGGCCGTTCTGAGTGCAATAGTGTTAATCTTCGCAACTCCCCCCTTTCAAAATTTCCCTAAATTTGTACTCTATATTCAAATCTTTGTATGGGGCCAGGCTGCTAGCATGTCTGACTCAAAAGCCAGAGGTCCCAGGTCTGACACCCAGTCCGGCCACTTACTTTCATTTCACCTTCCACTGATTCAAGAAGAGCAGTTGTTAGTTACTTGCGAAAGTAAGTGCACTTAGTACTGGTTAACCGCTTAGGAGGTCTAAGCTTGCCCTGGAATAGTGTGGTTAGGCTACCTGACCGTCCCGACATGACCATAGCTGTTTACCATGGACGAAAACCAATAACATAACAACAACTGTGTACGGGCCCGCATACATAAGCCCACAGTTGCAGCAAACAAAGAGTTTGTAGTAAACAAAGAGTTTACTCTACTGCTTACTACTAATATTTTTACCCTACTGCTTACTACTAATATTTTTGCTATTCCAACAACCATACAATGCCTTTCATTGAAAATGCTTATTTTTGCATTAAATGTACATTGTATTGGAAAATACACATATTTTACAAAGGCAGCCAAAACTTCAGATTTTTGTTACCTGTTATGCATTGCTATAAAAATCATTGGTCACCAGGGCCTGGCTGTTCAAAACTAAAGTTTCAAACAT
Source organism: Ctena decussata (assembly GCA_963989385.1). Taxonomy (NCBI): domain Eukaryota; kingdom Metazoa; phylum Mollusca; class Bivalvia; order Lucinida; family Lucinidae; genus Ctena; species Ctena decussata. The sequence goes on along the minus strand of OZ022499.1, from coordinate 78,187,174 downwards.
TAATCTCTCAAATATGCCAATCTTTTTTGTTAAAAAAAATGTGAGAAGCTTTTGCTTTGCATTGCAAAAGCTTCTCACATATTGTCAACACAAAATATCAGGGTATTTGGCTATAAAGTTGTAAAACACATAATGACCTCTTATTGAGCTTGCTAATGATGCATTGAACAACCAGGCCCTGAACTTTTATTGACAGTTTTGTTGTTTTTAACTCTTTCACTACCAAAAAGCAGACGACAAAATTTACGTCTGCAAAAATTAACAAAATGCCTTGTCCAAGACTTTTTATATTGAGAATTCAAAGACTAGAGGGCAAACAGTGTAGATCTAGATGAGGCGGCTCATTATGAGCCGCCTCATCAGGATCTACGCTGTTTGCAAATTTTGCTAAATGCGTCACTGGGGCTTAAAGAGTTAATAAAATAAACAAAACCCTGATTGCAATTACAAGCAAAGACTAAAGTAACTCACCACAATTGGTTCAGTTTTATCCTCAGACAATAAAACACTAGCATCTTGGTCAAACAGGTGTATACTAGGAGCATCATTCTTATCTAACACTGTAATATTGAGTATATCTGTGCCTGTAGAGGGCGGGATCTCTGCATGGGCAGGGTGGTCATGCATCTCTATGGTTACTTGCATTACACCAGAGCAGTGGGCACATGGCTTCAATGTCAATCTGTAAATAAATAATAGCGAGAATATCTGTGCCTGTAGAGGCTGGGATCTCTGACAGGACAGGGAGGTCATGCTCCTCTATAATAACATGGATTACACCAGAGCAGTGAGCACATGGCTTCAATGGGATCTCTGACAGGACAGGGAGGTCATGCTCCTCTATAATAACATGGATTACAGCAGAGCAGTGAGCACATGGCTTCAATGTCAATCTGTAAATAAATAATAGCGAGAATATCTGTGCCTGTAGAGGCTGGGATCTCTGAAAGGACAGGGAGATCATGCTCCTCTATAATAACATGGATTACACCGGAGCAGTGAGCACATGGCTTCAATGTCAATCTGTAAATAAATAATAGCGAGAATATCTGTGCCTGTAGAGGTTGGGATCTCTGACAGGACAGGGAGGTCATGCTCCTCTATAATAACATGGATTACACCGGAGCAGTGAGCACATGGCTTCAATGTCAATCTGTAAATAAATAATAGCGAGAATATCTGTGCCTGTAGAGGTTGGGATCTCTGACAGGACAGGGAGGTCATGCTCCTCTATAATAACATGGATTACACCGGAGCAGTGAGCACATGGCTTCAATGTCAATCTGTAAATAAATAATAGCGAGAATATCTTAAAAGAATCAAATAGCAAAGATCCATGACACACTCTTCTAATATGTGACAGTGTCTGGCATTTTGAGCCTTATGAAGCGGAATTCGGAAATTTTGTTTTTAACATTTTCATATTTGTTAGTGCTTCTAGAAGAGATTTCGAGAAGCACAAAGCAATAGCGCTAATGTTTACTGCAAAAGCAAACGAAATTCACACCACCCCGATTTTTGTTTTCGTTTCACTGATTGGATACAATTTACATAGTAGCTGGATAAACGTTTATAATTCTGGTTTGTTACATCCCTTTTCAAAGACCTGTAATGCGAACATTCTCAAAAGAGTGTAGATGTAGAAAATTAAAGATGCCGATAGACATGTTTAATCACTCTTTTCAGGTGACGCTTTGAAATGTATTAGTCAGTGCGCGGCAATCCAATTAACTTTACGTGTGAATTTCGTGATGTCAACGTCGCACCTCCACAAGGCTCAAAATCCCAGGCACTGTCACATATGCAGATTGATATATGAATTTTATGGCCCTTTCAAGGATATTTCACTTATGTCGAGTCAATTGTTTAGCAAAGTGGGGCAAAAACCAGAGTTCTCAAGGAATAACAAACTGATCTTCTACAAGCAGAACTTGGCTTTCTCACATGTGCACCAGCTAAGGTTTGAAACCTAGCTGGTGACAGACCTAATATCTAAGAGTCAGTGCTCTGAACCACTAGACCACAGAGGCTCATACATGCAGACTGGGTTAGGTTTATCAGGATACAATATCTACACAACCATGGTTAGTTACATAGACGTTCTATTTTGGCAGTAGCATGCACATCAGAAATAACAACACTGTTATGCTATAATAGCAGTGGTGTTTTTTTAGCAGACCTTCAAAACAAGAGCATTTAACAGAAAATGAAATTATTTGGGAATGAATTACATGTATAGGTTTGAGAAAATCACTAGGTTTGAGAAAATCACATATTTCCATAGTATGAATTTCAGGTAAAATTTCCCTTATCATTTGAGAGGAGCATGGCATACACTGTATGCCATGCTCCTCTCAAATTTTAAGATGAGGCCACAGATCTGTTACCATAGCAATTATGAAATAACAAACTGTTGTGTATAGTACCCTGTCTCGATGACGTCCCTTTGACGTCAAAATGAACTCTTAGTTGCTAAGGTAACAGATATAAGATGTGCAGGAGCATGGCAAACAGTGTGTGCCATGCTCCGCCAATTTTTCAATTCAATATAAACTGAAATTCTTTAAACAGAAGCTTCAGATTTTTGAAAACAGATAATTATTCTCTAGCCAATTTATTCTGTGTTTTTCGTAAAATATTCAGTTAAGGACAATGGATACACTTCCAGGGGAAACAAATGTCTTTTTTATTTTTGCCTCTCTTCTCAATGGGAGTCAACTCTTAAAGGAAAGAATTTGCTTCTGTAGGAGCAAATGCTTTCTTTTATGAGAAGACGTCTTTTAAGTAAAGGCTTTGTTGACCAGGGAAGCAAACAGGAAGCCAAAAATATTATTTCCCTTTGAAAAATTTGGAGGTGCATCCATACACCTTTACCACATCGTTACATGGCGGCAAAAAGATTTTCTTACCCTCCAGCCTCAGTAACTGACAGTGTCCCTAAAATGTCACTGTTTTGATCATAGGAGATAGAAAATGTCACACTGTCTCCCTCAGGGTCCTCTGCCTCCAGTGGGTAAAACATGGTACCTAGAAACAGAGACATGCAAAAAGTATTAATGTATAGAGCAGAATGCATGTATCTGCTAAAGACAAATGTGAAGTTTTGTAAAACTTGAACTGCATGTTCCCAAAATTGTATTAAACTTTATCACAGCATAAGAACATTAGGCCAATTTTGATTTCAAAACTCTCCTTATACATCTTTTGACTCTAATTTGCAAAAAATAAGCACCTGCATAAATTCCAGGTCACAGTATCACTCTTACATACATACATTATAACTCTCTAAACCCTCATGAACTGTCTCCAAAAGCTGCAAAAAAGACTATTGGTTTCAGACAGTCATGTTTTCAGTGTGTAAATCTAAACATTTGCAGTCTGAGCAGTGCACTTGCTGTCTGCTTAATCTAAATCTGTAAAGTCCAATTACTGTCATAGCAAAAACTGGACAGGCATCAGACTGCATATCAGCCCCGACACGACAAACCAACTAAGTGGCATATGCACCCAACAAAGACTCAGATCAGTCTGGGCCTCCACCCAGTCTGACCAGAGTCTTCACTTTGCACTCAAAGAGTAGATAAGAGTCTAAGCTAACTCCATGTGGACAGCAAAGGCTCTGATCAGACTGGGCAGATGCCCAGGCTGATCAGAGGCTTTGCTGGCAGCACATGCTACTTTGTTGGTTTTCTCATGTAGCGGCTCATATGTAACTATAGTATGCATAATTTGCATATTTCTAGCAGTTTACTACCTACTGGTCCAGATCAAAGCCCAACTTACCACTGTCCTCATCAATGGAGATATTTTTCTCGCTCAGAAGTACTGGTGGATCGTTGACAATTCCTGCCAGGACAGTGGACAGGGCAAACTGGGTTTCCAGGGAGAAGTTGGTTGGGTTGCTCACGTTTGCTGTTGTGGGGTCTATACGAGTGTCGCACACCTACAATTGTGTTTATTCAACATTATGCAGAATCAGATGAAGTTGTATCATGAGAAAAATTTATTTGTCTTGAGCAATAACTGAACATGCTCACAGCTGCCTCTGTAATGTACAGTCTGGTCAAGACAAATACAGTTCACTTTTTGAAATCTACAAAGTGTGATTGACTGAGTCAGATATGCTTACCCAAATCAGACTTGTATGTGCGCAGGGTGGTATAAACAAGCACTTTTTTCACATTCTTAAGGCAGAGTCTCTCTGATGATTACAGAACTGACAGTATATACAAGGATCAGGCAATTTTACTCAGTTTGGAGTAAGATGTACTAAATTTTTCTGACAAGCTTTCCAAGTAGATACGGTTTCAACTTTACATAACGGCTGTTTTTCATTTTGACAATTTACAGAAGGGTGATTAGTCATATACTATCCTTCCTTACAAGGATCTATTTAATTATGTACAAGAATTTATCTGTTAGGCAGAACATGAAACAAGAATTCCGTGGAATGCTATGTCGCACCTGCATTGCGCTTCCACAGTAGTACAGACTATAATTATAAAGAACGTGTATGAGAAATGGACAAAAATGCTAGGGTCAACTAAATTTCGGTTGTAAAATTTCACCAAGTCAGAATAGCTTAAAATATAGGTCAAGGGTAGGAGTAATTGTACCATCCCTCATGAACATTCCAAAGAGAAACTTTACGCCAGGTGTGATGACTACAGCTATCATACTTCGAGACAAAAGGACTAAAATGCTAGGGCCGACATAATTTTGGGTGTAAAATTTTGCAAAGTCAGCAGAGTATGAACTATATGTCAAAAGTAAATTAATTGCAACAGCACTCAAGAACATTCTAAGAAAAAAATTGATGACAGGTTCGATGATTCTAGGTATCATAGTTTGTGAGAAATGGACTTACACACAAGCATGAACATAATTTTGAATGAAAAATTTACAAAGTCAGCAGAGCATGAAATATAGGTCAAGGTAAAAATAAGAGCAACAGCCGTCGAGAACATTCTCAGAAGAAGCTTTATGCCATGTTTGATGATTGTAGGTATCATAGTTTGTGAGAAATGGACTTAAACACTAGGGTTAACGTAAATGTTGGTGGACAGTTTTACGAAGTCAGCAGAGCATGAAATATAGGTCAAGGATAAAGATAAGAGCAACAGTCCTCGAGAACATTCTTAGAAAAAGCTTTATGCTAGGTTTGATGATTGTAGGTATCATAGTTTGCAAGAAATGGACATAAACGCTAGGGTCTACACTAGGGTCGATGTAATTGTTGATGGACAGTTTTACAAAGTCAGCAGATCATAAAATATAGGTCAAGGGTAAAAATAAGAGCAACAGCCCTCGATAATATTTTAAGAAGAAGCTTTATGCCAGGTTTGATGATTGTAGGCATAATAGTTTGCGAGAAATATATTTAACACTAGGGTAGACGCTAGGGTCAACGTAATTGTTGATGGAGGGACGAAAGACCGGACTGACGGACGGAAAAAAGAACTCCTATATCGCACCTTGCTAAAGCAGGTGCGACAAAAACCAACAAAGTGGCATGTGCGCCACATTAAGACTCAGATCAGCCTAGGCATCTGCCCAGTCAAAGCAAAGTCTTTGCTATAGGCTTCAAGGGTAGCTAAGGGTCTAAGCTAGCTCAATGCCAACAGAACAGACTCTGATCAGACTGGGCGGATGCCCAGGCTGATCTGAATCTTCGCTGGGCACACGTCACTTTGTTCGGTTTGTCATGTCACTGCGCATATACTAGTAGCTGTACAATCTTAATGTTTTGTATCAGTACCTTGACAGTAACAGTTCCCTCCGTAATGTTGTCCACAGACTGATCTGTCTCAGCGACACAACTTCTACTACTCATCTGCCACACCTGTAGAACTGTAGAAATGAAAATGAAATGTGAGCAAACCAATCATGGCAAAACCCATCTTGCGACAAATAGCCAAGGCCAGCACATCTAGGCAGTCTAATGGGAACCTACCTTTCTGCTGTATACTGTAAATTCGGTTTTTTTATAAAATGCAAGTTTTGGGGAATAAGTGATAAAGGACATATTTGCCAAGTTCAGAATTCACAATCCATAAAGGACAATAACTATATTTTTATAGCAAACCACAAGACAGAATCCAGATAAGATTGAGTCTTGATGGATGGATGATGGATGACTTGCAATTTTACATCCTTTACAACAGTATTTCAGTCATATCAGGATGATGGGTGGGTGATTAAGAAAGACTGTGTGGCATCTTGAAAATAATTAAAAGCTAATTTCTGTTTAAATCGTACCAGGATTCCAATGTAGAAGCATAGATACTGGGTCACTTGGATCAGGATCAAACTTGGTTTGTTCATAAGTGATCAGTAGTGGTCCTGGCATGGCCTCATGTCCAATAGGAACAATGGTGAAAGAGGCATTCACTGCTTGGAACCTGAAATAAAATAGGAAGATAAATTCCCTGACTTTCCCTGATTTTGTCAGACAGTTTACTGTTTTCCAGGCCCTTTTTCGGATTAAAAGTTGATTTTACTTGTTACTTTGACAGTGCTAATTGTATCACTAGAAATTTGGGGGGCTGAATTTGCTCCCCCAGGGTGCAAGTTCTTTCCCTTAAGAGTAGCCCCCAAGGTGAAGGAAGATCTGCTTCTACTATCTCTCTAGAAAGTATATTCTTTCCCCTTGAACAGAATGAGTATATTTTCTTTGACTGACTGATCCATTTATTTTCCATTTCCCTGAGTTTTCAAGTCCTTTCCAAAGTTTTCTAACCAAACACAAAATTCCGTGACTTTTCCCTGACCTGGAAAAACATCATTTTCAAGGTGTTTTTCTCTGACCATGGCAACCCTGTGTCTCCCTTTAAAAACAGGAGAGAAACATGGCAGTGTGCCCAAACACCTTATTCATAGTTCCAAAAACCATGCCTACTTTAAACAGGTATACATCCCTCCATTAACTGTAAGGTTAAATCACGGACTTTTTGTGGGCCATTGAAAACGTGCAATTTTGTTTGTGAGACTATGTCTTGTGCTAAGTTGTCATTGCATTGGACAGGTATAGACTATCAGGTGACATGTGAGTGACATTCTGGGTGTGCCTTGGAACTGTGTATTATCAAGCATCTGCCGCAAAAATCCACCTGATAACAACCTGGGTATGATAACATAAATGTGATATCATGTCAGTATAGAACTGTGCCTGCGTGAATAATATCAGGCAGTTCCTTTTGAAGTGATCTCTGAAGACGACTGGTTACATACTGATACTGGCCGTAAAAAAAAGATTTGGTTAAATGATGTCACCAAATTACATCACAACACGTTCTCAACGTCAGCAGGTTTCAACAAAACTATGTCTGCCTTTCAATTGTTTGACTCTCTTTATGGCTTAAAATCTTCTAGTGATGCATGATAAATAGAAAAGCATGTAAGTGTCTTTTGATATCAAGTTTATCAGGCTCTATCAGAAACAGACAGAAATGGCTTGGCAAGCCTTGCTCTGTCTATGCTCTTTCTAGTCTCACCTGATTCATTCAAAAGACATTAACATGGTATTAGGGATGTAACGATAGTCCAAAAATGACTATTGCGATAGTATTGACATTGCAAGAAGTACCATTGCGATACTATTACTATTGTGGACTACTATTGCAATACTATTGCGATACTATTGTTTGAAAAATATATTCTTGTTTTAAGGAGGAAATGATGAATACGGTATCATTCCCATTTTGTTTTCTGTATGTATAAAATGTGTACAACAGAGGTTAACATCTGCAAAGTTTAATCTATCATTGTGTTTCATAAACACAGTTTCTAGTTATTTTTCAAATGTGCACTGGTTTGGCATATTTATGCATAAAGCCCTACATTTCAGACCTTTCATTTCAATCATTTGTAGTTTCATCTGATTGGCCAAAGAGATCAAATGTGTTCTAATGGCCAACTGAATTCTCCAGGGCCATGAACCATTATCTGTCTATAGCAGATTTTGCCTTCCCTGAATGGTTTGTGCATCTGGAGATGTTGAACAATCAGCTGACAGAAGCTGAAACATTTTTGTTAATAATATTTTTTCGTAAATATTACTTGCCACTTGTATAAATATCATATGTCACCTATGTGTGACCAGACATGTTTACCTACATGAATAAAGTTTTGTTCTGTTCTGTTTGTATGTACAAACCATAAATCCTGAGGATTCTGAAAACTGAGGATTTAACAAGTTTCTGTGGTTGCTTATTAACGGTAAACTCGCCCCGTCCATTACCGCTGGGAGAAATGAGCGGCTTTGTGAATGGAGCGCGTGAGGGCTTTAATTTACTGAATATATTTTAATAGTTGTCGCTAGGTAAAGAGCTCATGATTACTGTTAGATGTGAACAGGAAAGACCAGTTTGCGCAGGCTGATTTGGTTTATCGGTGTATGCAACCAGGTACCTTTTAATACCCGTCTGATACACTGCACGTGACAATTACAATCAATTTATAGCGGCTCTTTTGATCTCTACAATGTCTGACCCATAAACGAGCAGGTTATTGCACATCAACGCTGCCGTTAGTATTGTGCTCAATAATTGCGTAGACCTGATCAGAATGCATTATTTTCGCACTGTTGAAATTAAGTAAGATAGAAAAAAAAAATAATTCCGATCAGCCATCAGCGGAAAACGGCTGTCAAGTCTTAGTAGTCTGATGGAGCAAGAGGCTAAGTGTACATGCGACTAGCTTAGCTCTTGCTACCGTAAATACGTCAGCGCAGCCTTATCGGGGAACGCACATTGCGTATATTCGAAAAGCGTTGAACATGATACCGGAAAACGTCTGCGCAGTGTGAACGCGGAAAAAAGTATATACAAATAGCATATAGACGCGACTGGCCGGTTGATTACGCCATGCGCAGATCGTCTGCTTGAATAACCACGTGGTAATATGTGAGCATCGTAAATCTTGAAACGGGAAAACATGTACGCTGTCTCATCAAAAAAAAAAAAAAAATGGTTTTAGAAAGATAACCGTACATTCACGGGCCAGCAGAAACAATTTTCGATTATCTTGTGTGTTACTATAGAGACATTCGCAGCTGGACCGAGTGGTGCACATATTGCGAATTCGAATACTATGGGACGGACAGACAGACTCAGTACCTAGAGTGTGCAACCACGAATTCGTTAAACTGAGCCTCCTGGGGAACATCGTTAGAGGATTTGACAAAAAAAAGTAGGGGCGAGTCAGAAATAATATCTGCGCAGCCTGATCAGAAAATACGTATAAAATGACTGTCTTCTGATTATTATATAATTCGTCTGTCCAACGGTATTCGGCGGAATAGCTTCATGCGAAAATACTGTACCAAAACCGGACTGCACAGCTAAACAAATTAAATTTCATATTTCAAATTATTCGTATATACATGTGTGTGCGTACGCTGATCAGGCGCCGCGGACACGCAGGCTGAGCCGAGTCTACCTTACAGACCGTAACGTATAATAAACACATGTTCCGAAATTGCATCAATATTGGTTAATAAATAAACCTTTCGGCACGTGCCGTTAGCGGCTAAATCTTTGACATCAAAAGCTGATCGAAATGCTTTGATCTTTGTGACCTGTTTCGGCACTGGACTATTATCAGTGGCGGCTGAGCGAATGCATTTTTCTGGAATTTGAAAGAACTCCTATGCCTAAAATGACGCTTCCATTTTTTTTTTCATGATACGTCAGTTCCTTTTTCGGTGGGAGTAACGTTATTCATGAGGAATTAGTTTGGGACTGCAGGCGTTTTACCCATTTTCTTTGCATCAAAATCGCAAAAATGCCCCGTATCAGGAGCTCTGTATATCAGATTAATTATGACACGTGTTAACGTTTTATAGACAGTAGGGAGTTTTATACGTCGGGACAACATCAAACGGCCGTATGTAACACTTATCAAATGTATGCCAGACGCCAGAGGTGAAATTTCTTGATGTATGGAAGCAAAACCCAGAGGTAATATACAGCCATACGTCGGCTAACGGAAGCCATGTTTGTACAAACAGTCTGCCGCTCACTTTCGCTTTAAAGAAAGAAGGCAACAGCGGAAATTATCTGAAAAAATTGTAATGTAGGAGACTATCGAAACTATCGATAGTCCAAAACACTATCGGCGATAGTCATCGATGTCTCACTTTACTATCGATGCAGTACTATCGGCCGAGTTACTATTGCAATACATCGATAGTCCGATGTATTGTTACACTCCTACATGGTATTCTCTATATCTTATTGTAGAATACAACAGAAAAGAATGTTGACATAAACCTTAATACATTTTGATAAACAATTTTCTTTGTAGAAGATGGAGAAGATGGAGAAAGACATGTATAGATCATTTTTAAGACATGTTTTGGTGTAAAATGAAAATAAAAAAATAATTAGCTGTTTGCTTCACTATTGTATACGGTTCACAAAAAGTAGGGGATATTCAAGTATGAAAAATTGTAGCATCTACAACAAATGTGATATCCATATGAAACGCTAAATATTGATAAGATAAATATCTGTTAAGACACTTTTCATGAAAGTTTAGACGATATATCCTGTCACGTGATCTGCATACAATTTGTTTCATACAGGGGGTCAGGACTAAAATGTGGTAAATTCGAACAAAAATTTATTCAAATTTTTCAACTAAGCTAACCATTTTATGCACTTTTAAGTTTTGTATGCTAAAAGATTTTTTTTCTTCTTCAAAACTGTTATGTTGGGAAAAAAACCAGAAAACAAAATTCGTACAGGTGCATCGAGTTACCGAAAAATTTAGACGTTTATGGCTTGCACTCATTATTTCGTTGAAAGAGTGTGTAAACCCAATTTTCAGTTTGTTAAATGAAGCATGACGAGTGTTTCTGTGTAAATTTTGTAATCTGAAAACAATCTGTTTCCACACCAGATTCGTGTGAAATTTGGGTGTCGACCCCCTGTCTAAAACGAATGACACGCAGGTCACGCGACAGGGTATACCATCCAAATTGTAACGCAAAATGTCTTATCGAATATTTGTCTGATGGATACTTGCCGTTTCAGATGGATTTTAGTATTTTTTCTAATTTATACGATTTTTAATAACTTAATATCCCCTACTTTTTGTGAACAGTATATATGCGGTAATTTTCACGGGTTCAAATTTTCGGGGTTAAGGGGCAAAAGCATAAACACTAATTTTCATGATTTTTACTTTTCGTGGTTAGCAACATGCGCAAAAATCAAACCTGCTTGATTTTCATTTTAGCTAGTTCTTTCATTAACGAGCGGCCGCAGGTTAATGAAAGAACTGGCTCAAATGAAAGGTACCAGACTTTACCGAAGCAAACAGAAACAAAATACATGAATGCTGTGTCTTCTGATGATACTTTGTAAGAAACAGGAAATTATTTCGCGATTTTAAGATTCCCGGTCTCTAAGTGACCGCGAAATACCGTGAAAAATGGAACACCGCAAAAATTATCGCATATACGGTATTCTCCCTCTCTCAACACTACCCCTATCAAAAAGACTAATAAAAGTATTTACAAAATTTCTTCCCTTTTTCATAAACCACCATCTTGCTTTAAAGATTATTCTACTTAAGGTGAGGTGGGAGTAATTGACAAAACACATGATTTTGTTCATACTTCCTTATGTTGTACATTTTCAGTCCCTCTTTCAGAAAATGTAATAAAAAAGGGGGCTCGCCGATGTCGTTTTCAAGATATCTGACCTCGAAAACATCAATTTTTCCACTTTTTCGAGCCAACGTTATAATGGCGTTCTATGGAAAACGAACTTTTTTGCTTGTCACTCTTGGATAAAAACCTTCATTCTGAGAAAACAAAACACATTTTTTTCTTTTAAAAACTAACACATTATGGCTCAATGACAGAAGTTTACATTAAAACAATAAAAATAGTAGGTCGCCGACTTAACTTTCGAGCTAATGTGCATAAAATGCCTGGCTTGCCGTCTCTTTAGACTGAAATGTTAACGTTGCGCATAGTGACGTTAACGTTATTTAATTTTTCGCGCCACATATGAACTATCGCTTTTTGTAGGTTACTGGCAAATTTGTCTGGGACTTTCACCACTCATGATTGTCATCGTCGGGAAAGTGCAGGATGAAGGCAGATGTAACATGTTTCCCTCAATCTCTGCATAAGCCGTCTTAACTATTTGTAATTCAAAAAATCGAAAACATTGCCATTATACTCTCCCATACAGTGGACGCGCACCCGAGTTGACAAACTCTCAGACGCAACAACTTTAGTGCGGGCTTCAACGTGTTATGACATTTGAACAATTCCCCTGTCCACTTGACGTTTGTGCAGTGTAAGTCAGTCAAGTTTTCCAGTTTCTGACCCAACCCAAGAAAGAACTTATAATATCCTGCACTTTAACCTAGCGTTCCAACGACTGGACTTTGGCGACTCTCTCTCTCTCTCTCTCTCTCTGTAAACAATGATAGGCAGCTTGGATTCACTTCAGTGTCTAGGAGATACAACAAGACCTGTCAGTGGGACAGCAAAGCTCGCGTGACAGCGCCTTGCCTATCACCTAAAAAACTTTAACGTAAAACTTTGACATTTTGCTAATGCCGACACCGACGCCAACGCCGACGCCGGAGGTAGTGTAATAGCTCTTCATGTACATTCGTACAGGCGAGCTAATAAAACGACTCTTTTACATGCACTTGAAACAGAAAGAATAAATGAAAGACAGAAAAGTAAAAGAAAGGCGAGGAAAGAAACGCCACATTGTATTTAGCTTATTGACAGAACAGATCGTTGAATTATCGTATCAACGTTGATAAAAGATTCTGACGAAATTGCATCGACTGGCGGTTCTGCTAGGGACAGTCTAAGAATTTTAATAAAACCGAAATTTGGCATAACTTTTGCTGATTAGAATTTTAAGTGTGGGTTTGTGTTGAAAATGACTGTCTATGGCTGCTACCATATTAACTGTAAAGTGCGTGATCGAAGTGTAGACAGTGATCTGACTACTCATTGTACGATTCTGGATTCAATTTCGGGAGGCTTGTTTACCGTATGAAAAATCATAATAAAATTATTGCAGCTCAACTCCGTCTAACAAACTGATGAGAAACTGTCTGAACAGCTTCCTCCTCATGGAAAACTAGCTCTACTTTTTTCAGTTCCTTCTCTACGACACTTTCTATTTCCTTTTTTGTTGTATGAAATTTGTAATAAAATTATTGCAACTCAACAGCTGCGAACTGATAAGAAACTGAACTGTCAGCTATCCCGCAAGTAGTCTTCCGCATGGGAAACTAACTATATTTTTTTTCAGTTTCTTCTCTAGTTTAAACATATCTTTTATTGACTCTGTACATCTACAATGTGCAAACAGTGGGGTCGAGCTACACGGTCTCTCAACATTAGTTACAACCCTTCCCCTAAAACATGAAATACAACAACCAACATGGCACAAACTAAATCAAATGTAGAATTGCAACATTCTGTAACAAGTTTATTCTCTACGACACTTTCTATTTCCTTTAAATTTCACCCAGCGCTCAGCCTCCTTGCATTTTGTGAGCAATCCATGTAGTGATCACAGAAGCGGATAACGTTGACGCCATCTTGTTTTTATCAAACGGAACGTTTGACGTCGCAACGTAACGTAGCGACAGAAACTGCCGCACGGCGGCGCTGAATTACTCCCACCTCACCTTAAGCCACAAGACTGATGCTATCTAGTCAACTGTTAATATAAATTTCTTTGTCCCATTGGTAAAACAACAAAAGATACTAATATCGAACTTTGAAACGAAACTTGCACTATGAATACTTAAATGGTACATCTGACTTGTAATTTTGATAAGGCTTGTTAAAATACTGGGCAACACAATCATATGGGTGAGACGGATTAGCTTTAACTTACCTTCCAAACAGCAGACGTTCTACCAGGTCCATGGAGTCGGCAGGGTTACTGATGTAGCTGACAAAATCAAAGGAGGCTCCAGAAGTGTAGGTGGCTGTTAGCTCTGCTTCTGTTAGCTCATTTACCATAATACTCTGTCCTGGCACAAGTCCTGTTAGAAACAACTTCTTTTACAATACAGCTGAGGTCCTGGGCCCAACTGTTCAAAACTAACAATGCCATTAGTTATCGAGACGTTAAGTTTTCAAATGTAATGTATGTAAATTGCTGCCATATTTTGCCAAAAAAATGTAAGGAGCTTTTGCAGTGCAAAAGCTCCTCACAATTTTTCAGCAAAAATATTACTGCAATTGATTTTGTCAGTATTGTAAGACTTAATGAATCCTCAACTAATGACTCCATTAAGCTAATGATGCTTTGAACAACCGAGGCAAGATTGTGAAACAGCATAAAGTCTGAATAGTTAGACCCTGTGGAAGCAAGAAATACACCAAAGAAAGAAAAATAGCAGACTTGGTTTGATTAAGTCTGTTCATGACTTGTAATGAAATGTGGAACACTGGCCATACCCCCTAGCACCAGCTTAAGTAGAACTCTGTTTTCAATATGACTCTAAATGAACTCAATGATCCCAATGGACCAGAAAATATATAATCTGCACTTTGATGGTTTACTGAGACTTTTTATGGCCACAGCACAACTGCAATGAAGATAAATAAGTTCTGAAAAGCTCTTCACTTTGGAAGCAATGAATACACCAAAGAAAAGAAAATAGCAGACTTGATTTACTTGAGTCTCTTTGTTGAACATAAATTACTTTGTTTGAATAGGGATTTTGCTCCATTCAACCATTAGCTCAAAACTACTATATGAACAAATATTCATCCAAGAATAACTAGTTACAACATGCAAATGGGTGTTTAACTCATATGCAAACAGCAAAGGTTCAGAACAGACTGCATATCTGTGCAGTCCGATCTGAGCTTTTGCTGTTCATACACACCATGTACAGATCCTCAGAATTGATTGATTGATTGTTTTGGGTTTAACGGCCCTTTGAGACAGTATTTCAGTCTATATGGGGCCGTCTCCCAGAGAGGGAGAAAGAGGAGAAATGATAGAGAGAAAAAATGTCCAAACAACCCCCACCCGCACCTACTGCAAGCACAGTAGGCCCTTGCCCTACAATGTTCCAAATCAGTAGGACGCCCCAGCACTGGAAGTTACACACAGCGCCATCGCACCACCCAACCACCCCCACAGATCCTCAGAAAACTACAGGGAAAAGCTGAAAGCTTTAACTAGACTGCATGGATTAAATTTACAGACTGGTTTAGGAGTTCACTGTCTGCAGCTATATTGAAGTCCATAGATACACTTTCAGGGGAAGCAACTCTGATATTTTTATTGTCTCCCTTTTCAATGGGGTCAACTCTTAAAGGAATGAATTTGCTCCAATAGGAGCAAATTCATTCCTTTAAGAGTTGACCCTATTTTGGAAGAGCCACATCATCCAGGGAAGCAAACAGGAAGTCAGAAACATTGTTTCCCTTTGAGAAAATGGTGCAAAAACACAGAGGTGTACCCATTAACCTTAAGCACCCTTTTTGTATAAGGTGGTCCATATATTACCTGATGGTGTCTGAACAGTAATTGCTGGCAGTTCTCTTTTACGTCTTTTAACTGGAGGCCCAACTGCAAGTTCCAACTTTTCACCACTTGTTGATGTCACCAACTTAGAATTCTCATTGGTGACAACCACACTGTTCACAAACTTTGTGTTGCAGATTTTGGCCTTGTTACACAGTTTCATATTAACGAACATTGTACGACCTGGCTCCATCACAAATGCGTCGCTGGAATCTGTGTCGTTTTCTGGATTGTATGAGCCATCAGTGCTGAGAGCTTTTATCTCAGAGAGTCTGTATATAGGTATGTCATCAATTTTGAAGTACCCAGCTTCAATTTTGGCCTCCCCAGAGGTGTTGAGACTACACACAGTGCAAGGCACAATGTCCTCTATTGATGGCATGGAGCTGCCAACGCAGAAGTCTAAACACAGAACATAAAAGTGTATCAAAAGCCTGCAATAACCATCAACCTTTTGGGATAGAAACTAACAAGAAATAGTTGTCACTGATAGGAGAACTTGTATGAATATGTACTAATTTTATATCCATCTCATAAACAAAAATTCTGCAACTACATGTACTATGTTCACGCTCGTGATATAGCCATTTCATGACTGACCTCCAACCAGTGATATTTTGGGAAACAAATCACTGTAAGCAAATCCATAATGAATAGCATTTAGTACTGGTTGTCATGCAATAACTTGTAATGAAATACCGTCTTTATTGGGTTATAAGACAGGATTTTATCCTTCAAAAATTACCATAAATATGTAAATCAGTCTGGTGTAATTCAGCTATAAAATGGGTATTTTGCTTCTAAAACAATCTCAAAGATCTAGATCCATCTTTCAAGATGGAACTAGATCTTTGACACTGCTTTGGAATGGAAAAACTCCATCTTAAAACTTAATAAATATGGTAGACTATACAACAGAATGAAAACATCCACAAATGTAAATGCAAATAAATCTGTTCCAAAGTTGATTTTTTTTGCAGTAACATGACATAATGCAGACATGTACCAGTTGGCTCCTCAAAAGCACCTTACAGAATCTGATTTTCACATCTTATAGTAAAGCTTTGTTGTTGTTGTTGTTGTGTTGTTGCTATAGTAAAGCATAATATTTAATAACATACAGACTGTAGCTGACACTTACGATATCTATCTACATTTGGGTCATCACTGACTTCCCAATGCTCTCCGACTGTTGTAGGATCTTCTGACTTCAGAGCAGTCACTGGTTCAACGGGGTGATCAAATGTCTCAGCACCTACAGCTACAGCTTCAACAGACTCAGGATCAGGGGGAATCAACAAGGCAGTTACACCTGAAAGTGAAATTATATTGTGATGCACTACAAATATCACGTGACTTCTGACCGGATTCTGTCTAAAATTTGAAACAGTATGACCGGATTCTGTCTAAAATTTGAAACAGTATATTCTGTCATATACTATCAATAACCCAATGCCATGAAGAAACATGGCTTCTCATTTGTTGATGTATGATTTTACGCTGCTGAAAGCCCTCACTGTAGGTGTAAAGTAGTAGACTTTGAAAAGCAAAATATGATAAAGTGCATTAGAATGGGGATATATGTACCAAAAATTGTCATTTGAGGAGGTTAATTGTCAGTTTTATGGGCGCAACTTGCTTTTTATGGTTCCGCTGACATGTCTCCGTATAACAAAATTCTCGGTCATAAAACAGACGATTTACCTCCCCAAATGACAATTTTGAGTACAGTTATGCCCTAAATAAATAGATAAAAGGCATTTGTGGATTTTACTGCACCTTAAGAGCAGTTTGATCAGGCTCCAAAATTTCAGAAAGTAAATTCTTCCTTTTATGAGTAGATCGCCAATGAGAATGCTGTCAAATATTTTTACATCATAGTTATGTCCCTTGCAGAGGCATCCATACACCTGAACTGAACCTCTTAAGTCGTAGCCCCAGGACAAGGTGCTTCAGCTTTTGGGGGAAGGTGGGTGGGTCGAGGGGACTAAACAGCATACAATGAAGAGCTAGATCTGCATATAAAGCATTGACAACAGTCAAATCCTGAAGAGCAGATAGCTCTTCAGGATTTGACTGTCAGCAATGCTTTATATGTTTCAGTAGAATGATAAAAGATCTCATGTACACCACAAGCAGCTTCAACAGATTTGAAAACTAGAACAAGTGAGCAGGGGCTCATGTATACCCCCGACCAGTGCCACCGCCTAATGAAAGCGTATTTTTGACACAAAACTTCAATATAAATGTTATACAAGTACAAAATACAAAGTTTGTGACCGTGACTGTAGTTCAGCATCCATATGATGTAAACTCATATGAAATACACCTAGTCATGCATCAATAGGATCCTTTCAAGAATATCAGAAATAAAAGCAAAAAACTACAACAAATAGCCAAGTCCTAGTTATTGACCCCTGGCCCCACCCATGAGCCTCACCCAGCAGATTAAAACAGTGCTAAAGAGATATCATGAACTAAATATGGAAGAAATCTTGAATGTTGTTACAGAGACATGAGCAATCAATAAGGTTTAACGCAAAACTTTGACATAATGAAAATGCCTCAGTCCAAATTGGTGACCCCTGGCCCCTCCCTAGGGCCGGCCGGACCCAAGGGCTTAAATTCTTTACATCAAAGGTAATGCTATAGAGATATCATGAACCAAATATGAAAAGAATCTGATGTGTGGTTACACAGATATTAGCAATCCAAAAAGGTTTAACGCAAAACTTTGACAACCCTAATGAACACATTTAATGCCTGGTATAACTTGTGTACAGAAACAATTTCAGGACCATAATTATTCCCTTAGCCTACTTTGAATCAACCCGTAAAAAACAACATTGTACAAAAGCTATACATGTATATACAATTGAATTAGCATTGTTGAAGCCCTTTTTTATGGTTTTTGCTATTTTTAGTAATGACAGCTATCTTGGCTTCCTAGCTGACTTACTCTGAAAAGGCCTTTGTGCTAAGGACCCTACATCTGAAATTTTGTGACAATCAGTTCAGTGGTTTCCACCAAGAAGTTGTTTGAAAATGTTGACAGGTGGACAGTCTGACAGAAACATTGCTGCAGTAATGTCTAAGGCTGATCACTGTAAACTAACGAATAAATATATCCCTTCCCCAAATTCTTTACAATAGAGATTGTATTGTGACACAACACACACCTCCAGATAAGGTAGGGTATAAGGGATAATTATAAGGTAATTTTTCTTATTTCTCAATGAAAACATATGTTGTGACCCCTCATTAGAACCGTCTCTCTGAGACGGTTCTAATGAGGGGACACAATAAATTTTTATGAAGAGTTATGGAAAATTATCTCTATATGAGCTGCGACACGAGAAAACCAACAAAGTGGTTGTGTGCCCAGCGCAGACTCAGATCAGCCTGGGCATCCGCCCAGTCTCATCAGACTCTTTGCTAAGGGCTTAAAGAGTAGCTAAGGGACTAAGCTACCTCCATATGTACAGCAAAGACTCTGATCAGAATGGGCGGATGCCAAGGCTGATCTGAGTCTTGCGCTGGGCGCACAACCACTTTGTTGGTTTTGTCGTGTCGCGGCTCATATTATCTCTGTCACTGCTTCTTAACTGGAGTACTATAACGTACCCTTCTCATAATTGTAGACAGTGGCAAGTCCAGCTGCGTTGGTACAACGGACTGACACATAGTAAGTGGTATTGTGTTCTATCACTCCCTCGAGGTCCGAGTTGGTCCCAGTGGCATTTTCACCAGTAGAAACAAATGGCTGAATATCATTCCCACCAACAGTAGTTCCAATTGACCATTCATATTCCTAAGTAATAAAGTAGGTATTCAAACAGAAAACATGAATCTAACTAGAATGTTTTTGAGAAAAGAAATGTCCCTCCTCCACTCTGCAAGTCTAATGACAGTGCACACATTGGTTCAAAAGATATTGTTTATACAAGAAAGTGTTACATTCTATGTAATCCTCTGATGTTCAAAATAGGGTAAGATTACCAAAAAATTTACAACTCTTTGCCTTGTGACTTCCTTTAACTAGATTCTTTCATTCGCTGTTGCTGGAGCTAGTAAATTTATATTAATTTATGTAGGAATTATTCCTCATCTAACATCTAACAGCAATGAGAGGTACTGTATTAATCACAGACAGTGCTAGCAATATTGTACTGTCTATTCCACCATACTGATATGAGCCGCGACATTACAAAACCAACAATGTGGTTGTTCGCACAGTGCAGACTCAGATCAGCCTGGGCATCCGCTAAAATTGATTAGACCCTTCATTAAGTGCTCAAAGTGTAGCTAAGGGTCTAAGCTACCTCTATGCGTACAGTGAAGACTCTGATCAGACTGGGCGGATGCACAACCACGTTGTTGGTTTTCTCGTGTCGCGGCTCATATGGATTTGCCTTGGATTTCTGCAGACTCCCCTTATTCTACTGCTGCTCTGGAACCATCAAACAATCCTATAGCATGTAATCATGTATGACCTAGGAGGGGGTCTTACCTCAATCTCACTTTGTTCATCTTCACACAACCATACCGCTTTTATTGTGTTATTAGATCCCTGGAAATTGTTAGGGAAGAAGTCTCCTTGTCTAACATCAATGTACAACATGATTCTGGTATTAAACACGGGTGGGGTGATGTCAATGTAAAATCCATTAGAAGATGCCCAAGCTGAAGATCCAGACCCAAGCACTGCCTTTACTGTGAAAATGAAAAAATAACATGATTCTAGTATGTTTTCACTAGATATTTCATATTTAAAGACGGTATCTGTTATATCAGATATCTTAATACACATTAAATAAGATCTTACATAACAGATGTTAGACAATATCTTCCTTTCTATGTAAGTGTAAATATAAATTAAGATTTCATTTTGATTCTGATATGTACCTCTGATGTACCTTATCTAAACACCATATGCCACATTAAATTTATTGCTTTTCATTACTACGAAATCTTTTAAAGTATTTTAAATAGCATTAAAGATATCTTCTTTCTTAATAGGATTTGGAAAACGGTTTTCTTTCTATATAACTGAATTATTGTTTTATGATGCAGCAGTACTCTTGGAAAGTTTGCTGCAGGCCTGCAAAAATTTATTTTATAAATATTCATAAACCACCGTTATCCTTATTTCATATCTTATCTGGTGTGCAATAAATATCTGCTTACCTGTGAGATAGTATGTGCCAGTATAACTGAGGTCCAAGCTGAGGTCTGTGAGGTTGAATATGAGTTGCTCATAACCACTGCTTGGACATGTTTCGTCACAATTCAACACAGAACAGGGAGTTGTACATGGGATACAGGGAATTATAGCCTAGGAAACAGAAAATATCAAGTAGGAAAATGTGTGTTACGGCATGTTTAAAAGAGCCACCATCAAGATCAACATGGACATTTACACAGATGCAAGACTTTGCTTGACACAGTCTATATAAAAATAACTAATCTGATAGTCCTCTGTAGGTGCTATAAGGTACAATTTTCTTATGCAGGGTTGCAACTTATCCTGGATTTAAAAGACTCCCTGACATTTCCCTGGTTTTTCCCTGACAGTTACAGTTTACCATACCCTGTTTACGGATCCAATAGCTCATGTTACTCTTAACTTCAACATTACTAACTGTATCACTTGGAAATTGGGGGTTACTCTTTAAAGGAAATAATTTGCTCCCCAGGGAGCAAATTCTTTTCTTTAAGAGTAGCCCCCAAAGAGAAGGGAGATGTGCCTGGACAATCCAATTTGAAAGGATATAATATGCTTTCCCCTTGAACAAAATAAGTATATTTTCTGATGTCAGACTCTTAATAGACCTTACATTCCAAATTCTCTGATTTTCCCAGACTTTTCAATTCCTTGCCAAATTTCCCATACCTACAACAAAATCCCTGACTTATCCCTGGAAAAGTCCTTTTCCGTATGTTTTCTCCGTGGCAACCCTGCTTAAAGCAAGGCTGATTCTGCTTCACAGGATGGCTAAATTCAAAGGGACATTATCACAAACAATTTTTACATTATTGCTATGTATCATGGGGTAAGCTAATTACCAAAATATATGTATCTATCTGACCACGCTGGTAGGAATAGAGCTCATGCCATCCTATTCCATGCACCATATTTGATATAAATACTCATACATTTTTGCAAATTTCGACAAGTCCATATCCTTCCAAGCAATGATTTATGTGACTGTTACATTTTATGATAGTCTGCTTTCAATTTATGAAAAAATTCATACAAGGAAAAAATATTAGTACCTCTCTGAAAGGAACAAAACTGTCAACACCAGTTGCATTTCCCAGTCCAACCTCATATTTAACGATGGCATTAGTACCACCTTTAAACGGGTCTCCATAGCGACACAATGTTCCCGGTTCTGGTGGTATGGACACATCCTTAAATGAAGCTCTGGCCTCCCATATAGCAAATACATTGTCAATCTCTGGCAGGAAGTTATTTTTATTCCAAGCGTGGAGGACCAGTTTTGTTGAGGTACTGAGTTCTGGTATTCCTGGCATTTCAGCAAACAGGTGACCATCTGCATAGGCCAGCATTACCCAGGTGGTCTGCAACAGAACAATGAAAATTCAATAGGGAAAACATCTGAATCTGTGTAACAGGCTATCCATATTAAGTTCCTATTGGTCTTCAAATGTCTGCATTGTGTTTACCTAAACTATGCATATGTCTAAATGAGCAGTGCAAACCCATAGCCAAAAGGAGCAGACTAGCTTGATCATTATGACAATGCATGGAAGATAGTTGTTCTTTTTTTCAGTGAAATATCCAATTTCATTTCACCAGCAGTATTTCTATGAGTGGTGAAGCAATGTGAAAATACCACCTTTTGTGAGTGAAATAAAATTTTGATCTTACATCGAAGGTGCAGCAAGCCTGAGGCTGAGATCATGATAATAAGAGCAGAAATTCATTTTAAATTACAGATTCTTGACAGTTGTTGCTGAATTCAAAATTCTTTATAACAAAATAGTGTTTTGACTTCTCTGAGCTATATATTTTCCAGTTAATTCAGTTAAGAGATAAATGTCATTTTTGGATGTTCATGGAAGTATGAATAAAATGGGTTACCTGCAAAGTAAGTGATGCCAAAAAGGTATCAAGTAAACTTTACATGGAACCCATTGCGTCATACTTCCAACAACTTTCGAAAACTGAAATTTGCCTTTTATATTTACACTATGTTTCCACATCAATTTTGTTACTTGATTGTGAAGTTTTGACTCATTTAACGCTAAGTAAAGGACGAAGAATAGTTATTCATTATGATTTTGATTTGATCATTTGATTATGAAGTTCAACAGCTGTCACTATGCCATGACGTTTATCTAATGTTACGTCGGCCAATCAACTACCTGAATTATATATGATGTCACTTATGCGTAACATCGCGTGAACAAGCGTTGTTCATGGATGTAGGACCATCGTCAGCCCAGTATAGGTTTATCTAAGGAAATTGTCGACGAGTGTAAATACTCAGTTATGAATGGTGACTTTTTAATCACTTTGAGGGCTGCTGTAAAGTCTCATGAAACTACCTAACATGTTTTTTGAAAATAATCATTTAAGGACTATAGCAACTACAAACTTACAGTTATATCTTCCTTTACAGGGCTGAAGCTGATAAGATAGTGATGGAAGTCTTCCGCAGGGTCAAAGTTCAGGCTGGCTGTAACTGTCATAGTTTGAAGCTTCTCCTCATAGAATCTACACCAGATTACAGCATTGTCCTCCTCACCTTTAGGAATAAGATAAGTTTGACATTGACACATAAAATAACCCTTAACAGAGGTCCAGATAAGGTATGAGTTTATTTCTGTTCATACTCCATAAATAATGACTACTGTCATGTACAAAGAGGTCTTAAGCAATATGTGTACTGTAATATTCAATTCAGCCTGCACAGTCGTACATACTGGTCAGGATATTGTCACTTGTGATTTTTTTGGTTCTCCATGATACATAGAATATACATACAACTGCCATAAGAAAGAAAAGTAGACCACTACAAGGAAAGATTAAACCACTATGGAAACAACTGAATTACTGTCTGCTAGAATGATCTCACTCTGAAAGGGGAGGCCAACTCACTCAATTATCCTCCACTTCAAAATTCCCTGACTTCTTCCTGACATTTTACATTTTTCCATAATCTTTCACAGATCCAAAAGTTGATTTACTCTTTGATTTAACAATGCTAATGTATCACTTGAACACTAGGGGGTTACTCTTTCAAGCATACAATTTGCTCCCTGTAGGGAGAAAATTCTTTCCTTTAAGAGCAGCCCCCAATAAGAAGGGAGATGTGCCTGGATTATATCACTAGAAAGACAGTACATCCTTTCACCTTGAACATAAGAAGTGCATTTGAAGACTGCTGTAGCCACTGATTTTCGAATTCCCTGACTTTTCCCTTCTTTTTTCAAGTCCTTTCAAAATTTCCCTGACCAATCATAGAATTCTGACTTTTCCCTGACCTGATAAAAAACGTTTTCTAGATCCATTTTCCATGACCATGGCAATCCTGCTTAACATGCTCTTTTTTTTACAGTTTAGCCATACACTTAATTTATTTGCTGTTTTTTAATATTTTTTTGAAATTTAGAAGAATATTTGCTGTGCAAACACCTATGTCATATACATATGCGTGGCTCTTTGGTATTTCATTTCATTTATCTTACCTGCCATTAACTGCAGCCCACAAGACCTCTGTACCACCTGCTTAGGAACTGCCCCTCCTCCCTGTAATGTTGATACCTCATCATCATCGGCTACCACTACCCCCTGATCCACCGGTGGAGCTGCCACAGTTGTTGTTACCACTGTGGTGGTTGGTACCACACCAACTTCATCCTCTTCTAAATTACCCAGAAAGTCATCACAATCACATGGACACTCAGAGGGCTGTAAAATCAAGGTGAATGAGTGGACTTCCAGGACAGATAATTCTTTTAGCTTCTCAAAATGGAAACAATTTGCTCCCTCATGAAGCAGATT
This sequence comes from Ctena decussata, assembly GCA_963989385.1. Lineage (NCBI taxonomy): Eukaryota > Metazoa > Mollusca > Bivalvia > Lucinida > Lucinidae > Ctena > Ctena decussata. The sequence goes on along the minus strand of OZ022499.1, from coordinate 78,162,601 downwards.
TTTACTTTAAAAGTCTTGAATTTTGGAATAATTTTGTTGTTCAGGGAATCAAACAGGAAGTTACAACAAGAGGGCCATGATGGCCCTGGATCGCTCACCTGAGTATCCTGTGAACTTAACCTCAGAGACATCCATATGACCGACAGACAGACCTTCACAAAGATTAAATGGAAAATGAACCCTTTATTGTGTACCTAAGGTTTTTATAAGATTTAACCTAATGACCTAGAGTTTGACCCCACATGACCCAGTTTCAAACCTGGTCTAGATTTCTTGGATATGAACATTCTGACAAAGTTATCAAAACTGTGCCCTCTAGAGTGTACACAATGTTTTTCTAAGGTTTAACCTAGTGACCTACTTTTTGACCAACATGACCAAGTTGCATCCTTGGTCCAGATTTGTTGGAGACAAACATTCTGACAAAGTCTCATGAAGATTAGAAAAAAAACTGTGTCCTCTAAAGCGTTCACACTGTTTTTCTAAGAACTGACCTAGTGACCTAGTTTTTGACCTGACATGGCCCAGTTTCAAATCTGGTATAGATTTCATGAAAATAAACATTCTGACAACGTTTCACGTAGATTGGATCATAACTGTGCCCTCTAGAGTGTACACAAGATTTTTCTAAGATTAGACCTAGTGACCTAGTTTTTGACCCCACAAGACTCAGATTCAAATTTGGCCTAGATTTTATATAAATAAACATTCTGACAAAGTTTCATGAAGATTGGATCAGAACTGTGCCCTTTAGAGTGTGCACAAGGTTTTTCTAAGATTTGACCCAGTGACCTAGTTTTTGACCCCACATGACCCAGTTTCAAAGATGGTCTAGATTTCATTTAGATAAACATTCTGACAAAGTTTCATGATGATTGGATCATAACTGTGCCCTCTGTGTCATTCTAAGATTTATTTCTATTTTTAGCTCTGGCGGCCATTTTGTTCAGCAATGCGGAACCGTTTGAGCAACTTTTTCAGGGCCATGAGTAAAACATTTCTGTGAAATTTTTTTGAAATCAAGCCATTGGCTTCTGAGACGATGATGTTTAAAGCTTTTTTCTATTTTTAGCTCTGGTGGCCATATTGTTCAGCAATGCGGAACCGTTTGAGCAATTTTGGTAGAGGGTCTCCTAAGGAACATTTCTGTGATATTATTTCAAAATCGGCCGATCAGTTTTGGAGGAGAAGTCATTTAAAGGTTTTTCTATTTTTAGCTCTGGCGGCCATATTGTTCAGCGGAGCGGAACCGTTTGAGCAATTTTTAGTAGAGGGTCTCCTAAGGAACATTTCTGTGATATTATTTCAAAATCGGCCGATCAGTTTTGGAGGAGAAGTCATTTAAAGGTTTTTCTATTTTTAGCTCTGGCGGCCATATTGTTCAGCGGAGCGGAACCGTTTGAGCAACTTTGGTAGAGGGTCTCCTAAGGAACATTTCTGTGAAATTATTTCAAAATCGGCCCAGCAGTTTTGGAGAAGAGGTCGATTAAAGGTTTTTCTATTTTTAGCTCTGGCGGCCATATTGTTCAGCGGAGCGGAACCGTTTGAGCAATTTTGGTAGAGAGTCCCCCAAGGAACATTTCTGTGATATTATTTCAAAATTGGCCCAGCAGTTTTGGAGGAGAAGTCGTTTAAAGGTTTTTCTATTTTTAGCTCTGGCGGCCATATTGTTCAGCGGAGCGGAACTGTTTGAGCAATTTTGGTAGAGGGTCTCCTAAGGAACATTTCTGTAAAATTATTTTAAAATCGGCCCAGCAGTTTTGGAGGAGAAGTCGTTTAAAGGTTTTTCTATTTTTAGCTCTGGCGGCCATTTTGTTCAGCGGAGCCAAACTGTTTGAGCAATTTTGGTAGAGAGTCCCCCAAGGAACATTTCTGTGAAATTATTTCAAAATCCGTCAAGCAGTTTTGGAGAAGAAGTCGTTTAAAGCAAAAGTTGACGCCGGACGACCGACGACGGACAAAGACTGATCACAATACCTCACCTTGAGCACTTCGTGCTCAGGTGAGCTAAAAAGTTGTTTACCTTTGTAAAATGGAGAAAAAAAAAAATAATAAAACAGCCATTCACCTTAGCAAGAATTGAAACAAAAACTGTCACAGAACATCACAGCTCACCCATTGGTTAGTTGCCTGAATCAAATTTAACCAAAACACTAAATAACAGCCTTGAACGCTGTGTATTTTCAAACAAGCATGCTATCAACATTTTGAAAATATTTTGCCCTTTTTCATGAAGAAAATTATCATTTGGCTTTCATAAAGCATTTTTTCAACACCTACCGTCATTTCTGAACAAGATGGAGCCAATTTGTGTGATATACAATATCACCATAACTCTTAGTGATGATGTAAGTATATACTCAGTAGATCTATTCTGGGCAATTACCAATTTGAGTACAACTTCTGTTGGATAGAGAAATGCAATCATTTAAGGATATTATTTTTTTCACTTCTTTGTGTTTCATTTTGGGAACTCTTCGATGGCCACTGAGTATATCTTTTCATTGAGCAATATGGAAAATTATCTCTGAATTTTCCTAAAAAAACCCCACCTCATCTGGAGCTCTACCAGACTGTAATATCTGTGTGGCTCAATCTAGGTAAAATTCTCACCATCCAATAGGACTTACAATTGGATCCTGATAGCAGCAGGCACACTGTCCTTGGGTCCAGTCCGGCTCAGGCATGTAGTTGAAGATATTTAGATCATCTAGACCATCACCCTCACCATCCCAGAATGTCACACCAGTGACAGCATAACCATAGCCATCCGCTGCTTTGATGGCTATCTGTAAGCATAGGTTACAAGTATAAATGAGCGGCGACATGACAAAAACCATCAAAGTGGCACTTGTGCCCAGCAAAGTCTCAGATCAGCCTGGGGCTCTGATCAGAGTCTTGCTTGGAGCTTAAAGGGAAGCTAAGGGTCAAAGCTAGCTCCATGTGGACAGGGAAGACTCTTATCAGACTGGGCAAATGCCTGGATTGATCTGAGTCTTTGCTGGGTGCACATGCCATTTTGTTGGTTTTGTTGTGTCAAAGTTCAAATTGGTTAAATCAATTATATATACCGTATACGCGATCATTTTCGCGGTGTTTCATTTTTCGCGGTATTTCGCAGTCACTTAGAAACCGCGAATATTAAAATCGCAAAATATTTTCCTGTTTCTTACAAATTATCTACAGTAGGCACAGTGTCCATATATTTTGTTTCTGTTGCTTCGGTAAATTCTGGTACAGTTCTCATTTGAGCCAGTTCTTTCATTAAACTGCGGCCTTGCTGCAAATTAATGAAAGAACTGGCTCAAGTGAAAATGAAGCAACTTTGCTTTTTGCGCATGTTGCTTTCCGCGAAAATTAATGTTTATGCTTTTGCCCATAAACCGTGTAAATTCGAACCCGCGAAAATTACCGCATATACTGTAAATGAGCCGTGACATGAGAAAACCAACAATGTGGTTGAGCACCCAGCGCAGACTCAGATCAGCCTGGGCATCCGTCCAGTTGGCTCAGACTCTTTGCTAAGCGCTCAGAGGGTAGCATAGGGTCTAAGCTACCTTCATGCGGACAGCGAAGACTCTCATCAGACTGGGCGGATGCCCAGGCTAATCCGAGTCTGTGCTGGGCACACAACCACATTGTTTGTTTTCTCGTGTCGCGACTCAATACCAGTCTGGTTTAAGGATGTCGTCATTTAAGTCTGGTTTATAAGCATGTTGGCAAAGATACAGCCACCATTTTCACAACCCCATAATGCCACACCCATGACAGCACAACATTACTATGGGCTGCTTGAATGGTTATCTGTATAGTATCATAACAAAATTTATTCTGACATCATTGTTTGTGTGTTAGGTTTAATGTCCCAGTAAACAAAATTTCAGTCAAGTCTAGATGTTACATCCAAATTTGCCCAATGCCTCTGCAGCAGAGCTGCTACAAGCTGTAGCTGGGCCTGAGTGTCATTTATCTCAGGTTTGGTAAAAGTCCTATGGGAACCATGACATAATTGTGTTATATTCAAACTAGCATTAGAATGAGTAGCATTATAATAAGGATGTACTATGTTTATCTGGTTATAAGACAGAGGCTTTTCCCTGCCAAAACAATCCCTAAAATCTTTATCCCTCTTACAAGATGAATCTAGATTTTCGGGATTGTTTTGGATGGGAAAAACCCATCTCAGACCAAACTAGAGGTGGCAGTAAGCATGGCTTACTAAATACCCCCCGCGTTTAACAGTTAGGCATGCAGCTTTGTCATTTAAGTTTTATATTTACACAGCATACATGTTATGACAACTACAAGTGCACATCTATATACCAATATCTGTTCACATATTTAACATCAGTCCAACGGTTTAGGAGAAGTAGCGACAACAAACTCTGTTTTCCAGGACTACAAAGGGGCACAACAAAGCTGGAAACCCTTTTGAGAAAAACAGAGCAGTATGTGCCAAGTCTTTCTTCTACTGTATCTGTGCACCAAATCGGAATAAAATGGAAGTGAAAATGGCATAAAAAAAACTTCAAACTAGGGCAAAACATATAAAAAAGGGGCATAACTCATGCAAATCTTCATACCAATATGTGTTCGCATACTTAATTTCAAAAAAATCTGTCAAATGGTCTTGGAGTAGTAGCGATAACAAACTTTTCTTACGAAAACTACAAAGGGACATAACTCAGCAGGAAAACCTTTCCGGAAAAAACTGAACAATATGTATCAGCTCTTTCCATATGCTGCATCTAGTAACCCAATTTGAATAAAATGGAAGCAAAAAAGGCAAAAACCCCATAAAATAGGGCAAAAATATCAAAAAGGGGCATAACAAACTTATTTCAAGAAAAATACAAAGGGGCATAACTCCACAATAAAAACTTTTGAGGAAATATTGAAAAAAATATGTATCCACTATTTTCTGATGCTGCATCCATGAACAAAATTTGAAAATTGGAGCAAATTTAATGCAAAAACCCTATAAAAAATGCAAAAAAATATCAAATAGGGGCATAACTCAAGCAAAAGGGGGCAGAATTTAAAATCAAAACCCTAATGCACATTTTCATACCAATATCTGTTCACATACTTAATTTCAAGAAAATCCGTCAAACCACCTAGGAGGAGTTGCGATAACAAACTTATTTCACGAAAAATACAAAGGGGCATAACTCTGCAATAAAAACCTTCAAGGAAAAATTGAAAAATACCTATCAAATATTTTCTTATGCTGCATCCATGGACAAAATTTGAAACAAATTGGAGCAAATTTAATGCAAAAACCCTATAAAATAGGGCAAAAAATATCAACAAGAGCTGTCGCCTGACAGCATAGCTCGCCTGAATAGGTGCTTGCCCATCACACAGTCGTTATGGTGGTGTGGACTGCTATGCATAAAACGTCAGGCAAGCATGTCCATAATGACAACACATTTATAAACAAAAGCTATCTCAGAAATGAGTTTTAAAAAGAAATTAAAAAAAAAAAAAAATCCATATGAAACTTCAAAGTCCACGAGCTAGAGCTCAAAGAAGAAAGGGGGGGGGGGGGGGGGGGGGGGGGGGGGGGGGGGGGGGGGGGGGAGGGGCTATGATGTATCAAAACTTTTAACCATTATCTAACATCAGTCCAAATATTAGTATCAACTGAGTCCATCGGGGCACTGTGAAATTATATCTTCATAAATATAAAACTTTAACCAAAATCTTTAAGACAAAATTAAAAGTCAATGACCTTGACTTCAAGTTCATCCAGTGGGGTAAGTATATAGTGTTTTGTAAAAGCTCAAAAAAATGTCTAACATCAGTTCAAGTGTAAACTAAATCTCTCCCAGGCATTATGAATCGGTATGCAATTAGAAAACTTTAATAAAGACCAAATTTCCTAAGTCCCTGACCTTGACATCAAGGTCACTGAGCGGGGTTGGGGTAGTACTCTGTAAAACTTTGGACTAATATCTAGGTACAGTGCAAATATAAAAAGAATTCACCTATGGGTTCAGGAGATATGTGTCTTTAAAAAACTTTAACCAAAACATCCAATCAATAAAAAGACACTTCTCTAAGTCCATGACCTTGACATCAAGGTCACTGAGCGGGGTTGGGGTAGTACCTTGGAAAACTTTGGACCAATATCTAACTACAATGCAAGTATCAAAGGAATTCATCAATGGGTTAAGGAGATATTGGGCTTTATAAAACTTTAACCAAAACATCCAGTACAAAAAACTCCCAATTTTCTAAGTCCATCACCTTGACAGCAAGGTCACGGAGTGGTACCCAGTTAAACCTTGGACCAATATCTAACTACAGTGCAAGTATCAAAAGAATCCATCCATGGGTTAAGGAGATATAGGTCTTTAAAAAACTTTAACCAAAACATCCAATCCGGACGCCGACGCGGACGCGGACGCCGACGCGGCCGCCGACGCCAGGGTGACAACAATAGCTCTTCCTGAACTTTCGTTCAGGCGAGCTAAAAAGGGGCATAACTCAGGCAAAAAGGGACAGAATTTAAAATCAAAACCCTAATGCACATCTTCATACCAATATCTGTTCACATACTTAATTTCAAGAAAATCCATCAAACCATCTAAGAGGAGTTGCGATAACAAACTTATTTCATGAAAAATACAAAGGGGCATAACTCCACAATAAAAACTTTTGAGGAAATATTGAAAAAAATATGTATCCACTATTTTCTGATGCTGCATCCATGAACAAAATTTGAAAATTGGAGCAAATTTAATGCAAAAACCCTATAAAATATGCAAAAAAATATCAAATAGGGGCATAACTCAGGCAAAAAGGGGCAGAATTTAAAATCAAAACCCTAATGCACATCTTCATACCAACATCAGTTTCAAGAAAATCCATCAAACCATCTAGGAGGAGTTGCGATAACAAACTTATTTCATGAAAAATACAAAGGGGCATAACTCCGCAATAAAAACCTTGGAGGAAAAATTTAAAAATACATTTCCAATATTTTCTGATGCTGCATCCATGGACAAAATTTGAAACAAATTGAGCAAATTTAATGCGAAAACCCTTATAAAATAGGGCAAAAAATATCAAAATGGGGCATAACTCAGGCAAAAAGAGGCAGAATTTAAAATCAAAACCCTAATGCACATCTTCATACCGATATCTGTTCACATACTTAATTTCAAGAAAATCTGTCAAAGAATCTAGGAGGAGTTGCGATAACAAACTTATTTCAAGAAAAATACAAAGGGGCATAACTCCGCATTAAAAACCTTGGAGGAAAAATTGAAAAATACGTATCCACTATCTTCTTATGCTGCATCCTTGGACAAAATTTGAAACGAATTGGAGCACGTTTAATGTGTTGCGGACGGACAGACGGATGGAAAGACGGACAGAAGGACAATGTCAAAACAGTATACCCCCCCCCCCCAAACACAGTTTGCGGGGGGTGTAAAATATAAAAAAGGGGCATCACTCAGGCAAAAAGGGGCAGAATTTAAAATCAAAACCCTAATGCACATCTTCATACCAATATCTATTCACATACTTAATTTCAAGAAAATCCGTCAAACCATCTAGGAGGAGTTGCGATAACAAACTTATTTCACGAAAAATACAAAGGGGCATAACTCCGCAATAAAAACCTTCCAGAAAAAAATGAAAAATACGTATCCACTATTTTCTTATGCTGCATCCATGGACAAAATATGAAACAAATCGGAGCAAATTTAATGCGTTGCGGACAGACGGACGGAAGGACAAAGTCAAAACAGTATACCCCCCACAAACACAGTTTGCGGGGGGTATAACTACACATTGATACAACCACACATTGTATTTAGATATCTAAATTGTTCTTGAAATTGAAAAACACTGTTTTACAGCCAAATAAATATGGTACCTCATATGTTCCTCCATTTTCAAAGTCTGCTGATCTCCAGTACGCTGCGGAGTAAATTTTGTCCGCCTTGGAATCTCTGGCCAGCTTAATAATGACGTCATCAGTCAAGTTTTCCATGATAATGTTGGCTGCTCTGTGTTCTATGTACCAGTCTATACCATGGGGATCCTTCATTTTTGCAATATCAACAGAGGACCAGTCACCAAAATCATTACGGATGTATCCCGGCCTTTGTGGGCATGGATCTTCTGTTGGGGATGGCATGTGCAGAATGGATCCTGTTGGAAATATAAAAACTTTTAGTACAAATCCAAACATTACTGTTTTTGTGTAAGAATAATCAAATTTCTTTGAACTCAATGGAAAGTTAGTAAAAAGTTCTAGCCATTGACAGTGCGACTCGTAGAAAATGCTTCTCAGATTATAAACTGACCATCAATTTGGCACATGCATGACACAGAACTCAATCCTTAATGCGCCAAAAAGCAGACGACAAAATTTACGTCTGCAGAAATTTCAAAAAATGTTTTGTCCAAGCTATATCATATTGAGAATTCAAAGACCATAGGGCAAACAGTGTAGATCCAGATGAGGTGGCTCATTATGAGCCACCTCATCTGAATCTACAGTCTGCAAATTCAACAATTTTTCATATTTGCCGCTTTAAGGGTTAAGTAGCCAACACAGTGTTTCCATATTGTTGAACTTAATTTGTAGCAGTACATAACAACAAATGTATAAACTAACCTGGGATATAGTCAGCTGAGCCCAACAATATGATGTCTTGATTAAAACCTGCCCCTTCCGCTACATGATCCCCCATAGAACTAGAGTCATGATCCCCAATATAGAACTAGAGTCATAAGCAATGTTGGATGTCTCTTAACAAGAAATTCACCAACTTCAAAACTAACCTGTTATATAGTCAGCAGAACCCCACCAGATAATGTCCTCATTAAAAACTGTCCCTTCTGCTACATGACCTGCCACAGGAGAACTAGGGTCATATACAATGTTGGATGTCTCTGCTGAGTTCATCAGAGTTGCTCTGTTAACAGCTATGATACTTGCATAGTATTTTGTATGGGCCTGAAATCAAAGGAGAACTAGAGTTATACACAATCTTGGATGTTTCAGCTGAGTTGACCAGAGTTGCTCTGTTCACAGCTATGATACTGGCATAGTATTTTGTATGGGCCTGAAATCAGAGGAGATCTAGAGTTTTACACAGTCTTGGGTGTCTCTGCTGAGTTGACCATTGCTCTGTTAACAGCTATTATACTGGCATGAAATCTTGTATGGGCCTGAAATCCCAGGAGAACTAGGGTCATATACCATGTTGGATGCCTCTACTGAGTTGGCCAGAGCTGCCATTGTAACAGCTATGATGCTGTTATTAGGAGAACTAGGGTCATATACAATGTTGGATGTCTCTGTTGAGTTGACCAGAGTTGCTTTGTTAACAGCTTTGATACTGGCATAGTATTTTGTATGGGCCTGAAATCAGAGGAGAACTAGAGTTATACACAGTCTTGGATGTCTCGAGATCTGCTGAGTTGACCATTGCTCTGTTAACAGCTATGATACTGGCATAGTATTTTGTATGGGCCTGAAATCATAGGAGAACTAGAGTTATACACAGTCTTGGATGTCTAGAGATATGCTGAGTTGACCATTGCTCTGTTAACAGCTATGATACTGGCATAGGATTTTGTATGGGCCTGAAATCAAAGGAGAACTAGAGTTTTACATAGTCTTGGATGTCTAGAGATATGCTGAGTTGAATACTGCATAATATCTTGTATCAACCAGAAATCACTAGAGAACTAGGGCCATATAAAATAAAATGCGCACTGTCATAATAAACAGCTTAACCAAAAAACTTGACGCACAGTTTATGTCACAGCTGTTGACAACATCAGTGAAAAAGTACTACCTATGCTAGTCACAGACCAGACAAAAAATGGAGCTATGCACATAATATGAGCCCCGACACGACAAAACCAACAAAGTGGTTGTGCGCCCAGCGCAGACTCAGTTCAGCCTGGGCGTCCGCCCAGTCTGATCAGAGTCTTCGCAGTCCGCATGGAGGTAGGTCAGACCCTTAGCTACCCTTTAAGCGCTTAGCAAAGAGTCTGATCAGACTGGGCGGATGCTCAGGCTGATCCGAGTCTGCACAGGGCTCACCACCACTTTGTTGGTTTTCTTGTGTTGCGGCTCATATGGAACACACAAGAACCAAACGGCAATCTTCCTACATGTCCCCATATATATTTGTCAGTAGGGACATATGTCCCTAAAATTTTCTTTCCGCAGTAAAAAAACTATGGTAAAACTGTATATATACTTACAGCAAGAGAAAGGTTGGTAAAGGTATATTCTGAGTGACTCCCATCCAGCTCTACTGTCTGTATCTCAGTAGCATCACTCTGTGATGGGTCTTCTGAGCACAAGCCTGCATTCCACAATGTCACCAAATAATGGTCAATCCCTGAGTCCAGATCCTCAAACCCACTCCACCTGACTGCCACCTCACTGGCTTTCTCAGCATATGCCACAACCTAAAAATCATATAATTAAAATTTTCAACAATACATATGCACATACCTGCTAAAAGAGCAACAAACAATTTGATCATATCTTGAGATGATATGGGCTGATATAACCAGAAAAAGTGCATTCTGATTATAATGCTTCAGTAGATTAATGTTATTTTTCCATAAAAATTTAAGTAGTCCGTCATATATCACCTGTCTTGCTAGATGAGTCAATGAGAGGGCCACAACATATGAACCACAACACTATACACCAACAAAGTGGCATGTGCACCCAGAAGACTAAGATCAGCCTGGGCATCTGCCCAGTCGGATCAGAATCTTTGCTGCCCGCATGGAGCTAGCTTAGACCCATAGCTACCTTTAAGGTGCACACTGAAGACTCTGATCAGGCTGGGCAGATGCCCAGGCTGATCTGAGCTGTCACTGGGCACACATGCCACTTTGTTGGTTTTGTTGTGTCGTGGCTCATATTATATGTTGATACTATCAATATCCTATCTTATCTCAAGCTCTGTTTTGGGGAAGAAATTTACAGACATTTCCATTAGCAAGAGATCCAAACTGACCTTAATCACTCACCCAACATAAAGCGGCAGTTTTAGGTTGGCAAAGAAAGTAGATTATTGTCTCCATTATTCATGATGACTTCAGTTCAAGAACTCAGAATGTCATTCTAAAGCACCATGCCAATTTGCAGAGCATCAATCAACTTCAAAGCAGACACATAACATCAAAATGATGTCATACTGAGGTCAATGTGACATCACTATGTCCCATCGACCCCATCATATGCCTGCTGGGTAACATGCTAGATGTCAGCCATTATGACCTACTTATACATTGCAACAGATATAAAGGATCTTACACAAGTGGTCATTTCATATAAAATTTATGAAACAAGCCTTTGGCGAGTTTCATAAATTTCATATGAAATGACCATGAGTGTAAGGTCCTGTTTGTCATATGACCCTTTAAAAATGGGCTTTTAACACTGTCAAACCGAACATTATTTTAATAAGAAAATGCACTGCTGACATGGACATTGTCAATGACGTTACATATATGCGCCAAAGTGTTATTACACGTGTGGTCATACAATTTTTATGACACGACATTATCCACTGAATAATAGCGACTTCATATTTTTTTTTCAAAGTATGAGGGATGATCCAAAATAACGTAGACTTTCTCAATAACTTCCATGAGCGTGGTTAGATTTTAGAAAAAAATATATTGCAATAAATTGGAACATTTATTTAATAAGTTTAGTAACAAAAAAAATTAATTTAATAAGTATCGCAAGCACGCCATGCTATTTTATAACCATGGTGACGCATAGGCGGCGCACGTCATTTTTCATATACGTATAAAGTTACATATGTCTTAATAGAATAAAATTTAACCATGCGAAACACGCCAAACTAGGCCACGTTACAGTGCAATATGCTGAGGAAGTCATATCAAAATTCGACGTCATTTGAGCCTCGCGTTTTTAAAATAACAACATTCATTGCGCAGATGACCACACTTGAGATCGGCATTCTTGGATTTAATACCATCAGCCACCCTCCATATTCCCCCGACTTGGCACCTATGGACTTTGCCATTTTTCCAACCGTTAAGAAACAGCTCAAGGGAATGCCGTTCCGTTCTCTGCATGAACTACGGGCAGCTACTAGCCGGATAGTCCCAGAGTGTGACCAACAGTGGTACGAGGACATTTTTGAACAGTGGATCCATCGTCATCGCCGATGTGTCGAGTGTGAAGGACGTTATTTCGAGAAGAAATGAACAGACTATCCTCTGCATTGACGTTCATAAGTTAATGTCGTCAACGACGTCATAAAATCAGTACCGACGTGCGCTGGGTAGCCCATAGTGCCCATTTTATTTTGAATGTAGTTTTTTTAAGTATTAATATTTCAAACTGAAATTTTGTATGGATATGCTAGACATATTCCGATTCATGTTCATGTAATTTTATTGACGATAAATTGAACAGTATAAAAGTCTAAGTTATTTTGGATCATCCCTTGTATGTTAATGTTTTCATTATCTTGTTCTGATCTTTTCATTTCTTTTTTCCCTCCTTTGCACATTTTTTTAATAAAAAGAAACAGTTAAACTTCATTCGTCAATGACTTTCATGAGACTGGCTTGCTTAGCCTTACACTTTTGCAACAATAACCAATAACTCACCATTCCAGCATAAGGGCCAGACCGTATTTCTCCATCTCCAGGCGGAGTTATATCCACAGTGAATTTGTGGGAAACCATGGCACATTCACCACCTTTGTCAATTGCTAGAAAATAAACAAAATTTACTATGATAACTATATTTATTGGAATACTTTAGGCCTTATAACATGAAATTAAATGACTGGAGAATAATTATTTGTTCCAGAAAATCTAAGTTTTTGTTGAAAGAATTTCAGTTTGTAATGTCCTTGAAAAACTGGCGGCGCATGGCATACTTTGTTTGCTATGCTGCCATGTTCTGGAACCAATGATTTCATATACCTTTTACCAAAGCAACTAAGCATTCATATTGATGCTAAAGTTACGTCATCGTGACACCTTTCTGCCAGGGTACTAAGCACAACAATTGGTAATTCCACAGTTGCTATGGTAACAGATCTATGGTATCATCTCACTTATAATTCGAGAGGGGTATGGCATATGCCATGTTCCTCTCGAATTATAAGTGAGACCATGCCCGAAATTCTTACAAAAGAGAAGTGTGATTTTCTCAAACCTATAAACTGTTCTCAAATAATTTAAGTCTCTATTTTATGTCAAATTTGGCAATAGCTAATATCATCAAAATACAAGGAAGAAGAAGAGAAACCCATATACATGTACCTCCTGAAGGAGGTGTATCAATACATCCCCTAAAGAGCAAGTCTCATCAGGGTCTGCACTTTCGCAATTCAAACAACAACTTTTTTAACAAATTAAGTTTTTTAAATATTATAAGTTAGATATTACATGGTATCCTAAATTTAGAGCAATTATATCAGCTGAGACACGACAAACACAACAAAACCAAGAAAGTGGCATGTGTGCCCAGCCCAGACTCAGATCAGCCTGGGCATCTGCCCAGTCTGATCAGAGTCTTTGTTGTGTGTTTAAAGGGTAGCTAAGCGTCTAAGCTACCTTCATGCAGATAGCGAAGACTCTGATCAGACTCTGGCAGATGCCCAGGCTGATCTGTGTCTTTGCTGGGCACACTTGCCACTTTGTTGGTTTTGTCATGTTGTGGCTCATATGAATTGGCTATATATAATTTACAAGACTATATTCTCACCTATAACCCATACGAAGTATGATTCACTTTGTGTCAGGTCAAGACCATCTAAAGTGACAAAAGTGCTTTCTCCTGTGTTTATAATCTCGTAGACGTTGAAGAGTTCCGCCTTCAGTTCTGCATTGGCATTTGATCCTTCAAGCTGGCAATAGTCAAACAGAACAATCATAATAACAAGCAAAATTTATGTCCCCCACCTTTAGAAAAACAAAAAAAAAATGCACAGTGCAAAATTTCAAAGGAAAAAAAAAAAAAGCTAAAGTGACTTTCAGCTTGCTTCCCTGGACTAAGAAACCCTTTCAACAAGGGGTTCACTCTTTAAGGAAAGAATCTGCACCTAAGGGAGCAAATTATGTCTGAGCAGTCTGACCTGGGTCTGCAACTGTTCACTCCAACCACGTCATCTGACTGAATCTGACTTAAAGGGGTTCCACTGACTGAAAGGGGTTCCACTGACTGAAAGGGGTTCCACTCAGAGCTCTAGATAAGAGGGAGTATTTGGTGATAATTAAGGATAATTTTTATTATTTCTGCATAAAAACATATATTGTGACCCCTCATCTGAACCGTCTCGACTAGAGGGTTCAGATGAGGGGTCACAACATATGATTTCAGTGAGAAATGAGAAAAATTATCTATCAATTATCATCAAATATCCCTCTTATCTAGAGCTCTGTCCACTATAGCCTTTCACCATCCCCCCTGCCATTTTCCTGATATGACTGAAATACTGTTGAAAAGGATGTGAAAATCTGAAGTCATCAGCCGATCAAGAATATTCAAGATTACAATGTATTTTCAAGAAATTTTGCAGCTGCACAGACAGATGGTAATTGTCTTGAAGAATAACCATGCTTCTGTTTACAACTGTTTACATATCATGGTCACAGGCAAGGCTGCTTATGGAAGCAATATCACCTCATTATTTTTAATGAAAATATGGTCTGATTACAAGAATTGCAATGTTACGATGCAGCACAAGTGCAGAACCAGGAAGTAAAATTTCGGGGCTGTTCTATAAAAGTCCAGTGATCTCTCTAGACCGAACCATTGTGCCTTTGTTGGTTTTTCCCTGCACTGGGGCGGTAAAAATCCCTGTCACTCTGAATGTGTCCCGTTTGAGGAATATGTTTTTGAGAAACATGCATTCAAATTTATGTAAATTTCTTACAATGTAGTCTCTACAAGTTCCGGCAGTGTCTGCACCAGTATGATTCGACATGGCAACATAATACATCATAATGTCTACTGCTGAGTAGAACGAGTCCCACTGTATGTCATATGTATGCTGGTTGGCGATGTAGTCAGCCATGTTGATTTTACCAGCTGAAAATAGAAATTATGCAGTCAAGTTTTATTGATTCACCATGCACTATAACCCAGCATCTCTAACCACTCAACCATGGTTGAGTGGTTAGAGATGCTGGGTTATAGTGCAGAAGGTCCCGCATTCGAATCTGGGTTGGGCCAGCAGGTGACTGAAAAACTCTGTCAGCCCAGCAGTAAATGAGTACCTTTTCGAATCAGGAAAGGATAAGGCAGCAAAGGGAGAGGGCTGGGCTCCTGCTTTCATATGCTGTGCCCAAGATAGTGGGCCTTTAACCCTCGCTGCCCCTACGGCCACTAGACAATGGGAAATCTTTACTTTTTTGTTTACTGAATGAGGGAAAATTTGTTTTCACACACAAAGTTACAGTGAAACTTCCAACTTTTCATTTTATCTCCAAAACTTATAACTAACAATTAAATAAAGAGTTTCAGGTGTATTCATACCTGTGACACCAGCATCCTCGCTGACATAAAAGCCATTTGAAGTTGCCAGGGCAGTAGAATATGTTGCACTGTAGGCCTTCACAGAGAAGTAATATTTAGCTGTGCCTCGGATCAGGTTCAGATGGTTGAATGTGACAGTCTTATTTTTACCCACATTGGTGAATGGTACCACATTATTCCTGGTGTTGGGGAACCGCCTATCTGTGCCCAGAGCCACCTCATAATAGGACACTTCCTGCATATCTACTATGTCTGGTTCCACTTCTACACCATCATTTCCTGGGTAAAGGATGGAGACAAATTTACTGACCAAATGAAGAATAACATTTAATCATGTTTACGCATAAAAACCAGTGCCACACACTTTTAACAGCCATGTTTTAACTGGCAGAAACCCACAATTTAACAAGGGAATACATGTGCTGTTATAAACTTGCTTTGGGCCTTTAATTATAGGTTCATAGCTCATTCTGAGGTTGCTGCAAAATGAGAAATCAGTAACTCAGATGTGACGAGAACGGCTTAGAATCTGACGTCAACTGATGCTAATTTTTTCACGGACCTTTTGGCCGCTGAAAAATGAACTAGTTTGAACTTTCTTTGCTTATCTTAAGATTTTTTTTAAGTCACCGTGTAAATTTTATGCAATAGTAGCAATCAAACATTTTGCTTCCATGCATCTATAACTTACAATATTAATCCTATTAATGCCCCGTGCGCACTTGCTTATCAGTCACTGCCAAAATACCTCTAATAAGCATTATAAAGATGATGGATATACTTTCAGAGGAAGCAACTCTACTATTTTTGCCCCCTTTTTCAGTTGGGGTAGTAGACCCCATTTCAACAAGATACCTTATAAGAATTCATGCAAATTAATATAGATTTTATTTTCGGAAAAGAGGCAGGGGCGTTTATTAGAGCATGGGTATTTATTAGCATAAATATAGTAGAAGGAGTTGAAGCCCTTGCTTTCCAGGTTTGTGTCTCATCACCCTCTTCTGTGTCTAGCAGTTAATGCATGGAAAACCATGTTTGATCCCTTTAATAACGACCTTAAATTTACCGTAAAAGAGCCTGAACAAGAAAGAGAAGTCTGATAAAGGCATGTACAAATTGCTATTCTGCCATCAATATATTTAAAGGTTATTGCTGATAGCTTATAAAGGGTTACTGGCTGTCAGCTCTACATGGTTAAAAGATTGTAAATGCTGCTTAAAATTTAATATGCTTACTACAGCCTATTTATTTCACTTCAAATTCTTGACATATCTGGTACATGAACTTGCAAAGGCAACTTATAGGGGCAAAAAAGGGGCACCCTTAGAAGATCAGGTGTCCTTATTATGGTAAATGAGTATACCACCAGTTCTTCAACCATTTTTTTCAAAGGGAGACAATTTTGTAACATCCTGTTTGCTTCTCTAGCTGGCTAACCCACTCAACATCTGGTCAACTCTTAAAGGAAAGAATTTGCTCCTCTAGGAGCAAATTCTTTCCATTAAGAGTTGACACCTCTGAGAAGGAAGGCAAAAATGAAAATGGCAGAGTTGCTTCCCCTGAAAGTGTATCCATTCATCTTAAGACAATGAACATACCTGTCTTAACAGCTACATTTTCCAATGGCGCAGCATCTCCAAACTTGTCCCAGTTTCCTGTCACTGTACCGGTAGATGGCAGCACCGTGAAATCATACCCTTCATGGTCACCATCGTACACGAAGCCCGGGATCAGGGCAAAAGCACTAATTGTTACACCATCAGATCTTAGGGTATAGGAATAACCAAAACTGTTGGTAACTCTGACTAGGGAGTAGTACCTGACCCCCATTTCTAACTCAATCTGGTCATTCTCCCCTTCTGTTTCACCTGAAATGAATTCCAAACCTGCCATTAACTTTTGCACCTCTGAACCATTTCTGTAACAGGCATTCTCAGATTCAAATTTGGACAAGTCAAATGTATTATCAGTGGTTTTTTATGACGCTTTTGGCAGACAGTATTGACCTAAAACAGACAGCTGGCTGCCTAGCAATTTATAGAGAACTTAAAGAACAAATAAACTGACAGTCAGAGCCCTAGATAAGAGGGAGTATTTGGTGATAATTAGGGATAATTTTTGTTACTTCTGGATAAAAACATATGTTGTGACCCCTCATCTGAAACGTCTCAATGAGACGCTTCAGATGAGGGGTCACAACATATGGTTTCAATGAGAACTAAATAAAATTATCCCTCAATTATCATCAAATACCCCTCTTATCTAGAGCTCTGAACTGTACCAAAATTGTAAATGGAGTTTGTAGTAGAAATGTATCAGATGATGTAAATATCTATTGCAAGTAGGATATGCTATGTATAAAATACAGGAATTCCCCAGAATACTATGCCACACCTGCTTTGTGTCTTTATATTAAGAACTCAATGAAAGCAACATTTTGACAGATTTTGTTGATTGATTTCTTGCTTAACGTCCACGGTAAACAGCTAAGGTCATGTCGGGACGGTCAGTTAACCTAACCACACTATTTCTGGGCAGGCTTAAGACCTCCTAAGCGGTTAACCAGTACTAAGTGCACATACTTTCGCCAGTAACCGACAACTGTCCTTCTTGAATCAGTGGAAGGAGAAACGAAAGTATGTGGCCAGGCCGGGTTTCGAACCAAGGATCTCTGACTTATGAGTCAGGTGCCCTACCGATTGCGCTACACAGCCCGGCTCATTTTGACAGATATATGGTCAAAATCCATTCAGTGGTTCATGAGATATTGTCTATTTCATATTTTCATAAATTGGCAAAAAAATGAAAAAGTTTCATGCAAGGATCATTCTGGCACACGGCTGGTCCAAACTGATTCTCAGATTATGGAAAGTAGTGACTGGTGACTCAGATTATGTCATTTTCATATATTTGCTTATCTGCAGTTCTGAATCCAGCAACATATTTCTACACCAAGCATACAAACGACCTTCAAAATTACCTGCCATATCTGTAAAGTTTTGGATAACAAGGCCATCAGTTCGCTCTATTGCCCACTCATATGAAACAACAGGGCAGGGATCCCCTGAAACATCCCACTTGGCATGTATCACATTGTCATCCACTTGGAATTGGCTGTAAAATTTGAAAAAGATCTGTATCAGCAATATACCTCAAAGATAGATCAGTGACATGCAAGTGTTTGTCTCCTCCTTCATGAAGGGCCTTTCTTAAAAGATAGAACTTGCCCAAACAATGCCTGAGGTTATAAAGCTTTTTTAATGCTCAGCTGAGTTGAGCATGAAATTTTACCTGCTAATAAATAGCAAATTACTGATAAGTACGGCCGTTTTCTTGCTCAGTTTGGCTGAGTATGATATCTTCTCTGCTTATGAATATGAAAATGCCAACATTAGTTGGCATTTTCATATTTATCAGCAGAGAAAATTTCATGCTCAGCTGAGTTGAGCACGAAAAAAGTTTTATAACCTTGGGGCCAGGCAGCTACTTCTTTTACCATTGAGGAGGGTTTCAAATACCAGGGAAATAATGTATTTGCTGTAGAGTAGTCTTGTACTGGAAAGGGTGAAAAAACATTCAACTACTGATTAAGGAATACACTGACAGAGGAGGCAAACTCTGCCATCATTTTAACCTCCCCTCTTAATGGGTGTTGTCTCTTATTTAAACAGATTTTTATTCATAATTTCCGTGACACGCAACATAAGATATATTCAAAAAAAGAGTTAATGGGACAGGAATGAAAGCAAACTTCTCATAGCAGTCCTTTCCTGGTAGTTGTCTCTTAATGGAAATAATTTCTAGGAGCAAATTCTTTTGATAATAAACCAAAAGAGTTTGCTCCTCTAAGAGGAAATTCTTTTCTTTAAAGAGAAAACCCCCATTTGAAAAGACTTTGTTGTCCAGGCAAAGAAACAGGAAATCACAAAAAGCTGTCTCGCTTCAAAACAACAAGATATTGAAAGATATGTCTCACATGTCTGCAAACTGTCACAAGACACGGCTTCACTAGAAAACTTGATGCAAAGTTTAAGCCTCCAATGCAGCTGCAGCCCATTGAAAAGTAATACCTAAGTCTCACTTTTGCTAGTCACAATTCTAATGCACTTTCAAAAGTAACGCGATGTCTGATTGGATAATGACAAAAATTTGCGACAGTATATTCTGTGATATACTGTCGCAAACCCGATGTCATTATAAAAGATCGCTTCTCATTGGCTGACGTTTGATTTTACACTGCTGAAAGCGCTTGCAATGTGTGCAAAGAAGTACACTTTGACTTAAAGGTCAAAATGTGAAAAAGTGCATTAGAATGGGGATAACTATATTGAAAATTGTCATTTGGGGAGGTAAATTGTCGGTTTTATGGTCGCAAATTTCATTTTACGGCTCCGCTGGCGCGTAGCTGTAAAACAACATTTCCAACCATAAAACTGACGATTTACCTGCCAGCGGAGCCGTAAAACGGAATTTGCAACCATAAAACCGACGATTTACCTCCCCAAATGACAATTTTAAATACAGTTATCCCCTAAGTGAGAGAGAATTGCAGAAAAGCATGGCAGTGAAAGGTGTATCCATAATCTTTAAAGAGTCAACCTAAGATTCTGAGAACTGAAAAGACCTCAGTCTGTCAATAAAAGCTTAATCACTAAATCAAGCAAAAGTTATTAACCTCAAAATTAGAATATGGACAAACAGAAGGAGGCTTATCCTGGTAACATGACTGTAAACAAGTAGGACAAACACAAACTTACATATCTGTAGGCGCCAGTGGGTCAGCATCCCATATGTATGTAGGAGTAAGAGGATCCAGGCCCTGGCTCAGATAGGACATGTACACACCATTTGATGATGAGCTGGTAGCCAGCCCTGCACCATTAACACCTTTCACAGTCACAAACACCTGGAAATTAAACACATTGGGCATACTTTACAATATACCTATCAATGATACACCCTTTGAACTGCCTGTTTTCTGGCCATCTGATACGGACAGCCATATCAAACTGACTTTTTCTGAATCCGTATCACTATCCCTTAAAATGAGGCTATTTCTAAGTTCCAGCTTCAGACGAGTCTTTTTATAAAGTGCATCGTAGAAACGAGAACCAGAGAAACGGGACTAGTGATGAAACGTCAACAAACATGTCAAAAATGGCGCGCCACGATAGCTTAGTCAGTAGCCTTTTTCTCATGACTAGCTACATTCCTCTGTCTGGCAGGTTCGAATTCGGGTCTATGCAATAGCGCTAGCAAGTATGAATGTTTGGCTGTTCTTAAGGTATATAATAAACTAGAAATGTGTCCATACGACACAGATGCCCCCACCTAGTGCCCTAAGTAAGATGGCGCCATGTTTAAGGTAAAGGCACTTGTAGCATAACTAGGTTCACAAAGGCACACTTCTGTGGTACATGTTTTATTGTTTTCCTTGGGCAGATGTATTGTGCTTCTTGAGAAGTACATGGGAGGGGGGGGGGGGGGGGGGGGGGGGGGGGGGGGGGGGCGCTTGGATGTGGGGGTGTCATGACTGATATGTGATGATATTCTGTATCTTATCGCAGAAATGGATGCCACGCAACTTTCCAAAAACATTAGCCCGGAAACAAGTAACTTTTCAAAAACTAACAAACGGACACCATTATTGTATGAAATGAAGTCGAAAAAGGGCCATAACTCCCACAATAATTGATGGATTTTACTAAACATTGAACTTGACCTGTATTTTATGATTATATACCTGTGTATAAAATATGAATTCAATATACCAATGCTTCCAAAAGACAATGAAGGGAAACCAGTTTTTCATACAAAATGAAGTCGAAAAAGGGTCATAACTCCCACAATAATCAACGGATTTTGCCCAACATCACACTTGACCTGTATTTTATGATTATATACCTGTGTATAAAATATGAATTCAATACACCTATGCTTTTAAAAGATATCGAACAGAAACCATTTCTTCATAAAAAATAAAGTTGAATAAAAGCATCGTAAACGACTGAGTAATACCCCGCCACTGCAAACCAATACCCCGTCTTCTATCTTTTATACATTTTTTTTTATCATGACATGAACCTCATATTACCTAGATAATGTGTTGCAAGTTTCAGGAAAATCCTATCTTTGATTTTATACAGAATTTTTTTTCATAATTTTATACATGTATATAGCTCTGGGGCAGGGGCAGGTAACCTATGTGGACTTAATACTTGTAACAGAAAGCTTATGTTATTTTAATCATTTCTATGAAATTTCATCAAGATATACCGAAAATCTGATTTTATATTGATTTTTTCATGATTTCATACATGTATACAGCATGTGTCAGGGGCAGATAACCACTGGGGGACAAAATTTTGATCAAGACATAAAGCTTATATCAATATGATAATTTGTTACAAGTTTCAGAAAAATCCCTTTCGACTCTAATTTTATACATTTTTTTTCATTATTTCATACATGTATATAGCCCTAGGGCAGGGGCAGATAATCCAGGTGGACAAAATTCTGCTTATAACTGAAAGCTTATGTTACTTCGATCATTTCTGTGAAATTTCATCAACATATTTCAAAGTGTAAAAGAGCTACAGACCAAAAACTGTTTTTAAGATCATGAAAAGGGCAATAACTCCATAAGAAGACATCGAAATTTGCCCATTAACAATCTCAACCGAGATCTTCCCAAGACCAATGCACATGCCATGTATGAATAAAATCCGTTAATAAATACTCAAGTTATCGAACGGAAACGAAGTGCTCATGGACGGATGGACGACCGGACGGATGGACAGACGTACGTACGACAGACGGACAGACACACGGACA
Organism: Ctena decussata; assembly: GCA_963989385.1. Lineage (NCBI taxonomy): Eukaryota > Metazoa > Mollusca > Bivalvia > Lucinida > Lucinidae > Ctena > Ctena decussata. The sequence continues at coordinate 78,140,238 of OZ022499.1, read as the reverse complement.
GCCAGCGGAAAAACACTAACGTGTGGCGGGGTATAAACGTTAGTGGCGGGGTATAGAAAGGGCCATAACTCCCACAATAATCGACGGATTTAGCCCAACATCAAACTTGACCTGTATTTTATGATTATATACCTGTGTATGAATTATGAATTCAATACACCAATGCTTTCAAAAGATATTGAACGGAAACCATTTTTTCATAGAAACAGAAGTCGAAAAAGGGCCATAACTCCCACAATAATAGCCGGATTTTACCCAACATCGAACTTGACCTGTATTTTATGATTATATAGCTGTGTATGAATTATGAATTCAATACACCTATGCTTTCAAAAGATATTGAACGGAAACCATTTCGTACGTACGTGTGCTACGCTACGTACGTACGGACAGGGGTGATACTATATGCCCCCCCCCCCATTTTAAATGGCGGGGGCATAAAAAATTATTATAATAGTAACTTGATCTGGCGTACTGTGTCATGTCTCGTAGATGAGCTCATACCATTGGATCACCCTCGACGTAAGCATCTCAGGTGATCTGATGGTATGACCTCGTCAACTCGACATGATACAGTACGCCAGATCAAGTTACTGTTATAATAATGTGTATTTATCTGATGGAAATGATAGGGTAAAACCATCAGACTGCTCCAAAAGAGACGGTGGAGATGTATGAGAAACACTGTAGATGCTAATTAGACTGCTTTGAAATAACTGCTCCAAAAGAGCAGTCTGGTCTTTGAACTAAGCCAACTGTTACATAGTTCTAACCTCAAGAGGAAAAAGAGATGTCTACTTCTGTTTACCTTTAAATTATTAAATATTACTATAATTAGAGTATAATTCCAGACTAAGAGAAACAATCCAAGACAAAACAAGAGCTTCGCAAGCGGCGCATAATACGCCCGTTTCAGAGTCATGAAGGAGTTACTCTTGGTCACAATACTTTCCCTTGACAATATACACATCACCATAAAGTTTTGTTAAAATATTTCCAAAGGTTAAGGAGTTACAGAGTAAAACGGAAATTGATGCAAGGGCAGATAAATCAGGAAGTAAGTAAGCCAGAGTTGTGGTTCATGCTCAGATACATTGCCCCATTATTATACACATTCCTACACAGTTTCATTAAAATATTTCAAAGGGTTAAGGAGTTATGAGGAAATGGGTTAGGCTAAAAAGCTAATCAAAGGGAGGTTACTCTAAAATTAAGTAAGGGGGAACAACCATTCTCATATGTGACACACCGTCTTGTGATCATGCACATTGCTATAAAGTTTCATCAAGATATTCCTAATGGTTACTAAGTTATTGAATGCACAAGATTAGTATACACAAAAATAGCCTATAAAATCTATTCAAAGGGATGCAACTCCAAAAAATAAAGAAAGGGAAAGCAACCATTGTTATACGCAACTCATCATCAGACCCTCATACACATTTCTATAAAGTTTCATCAAGATAACCCAAGCGGTTATCTAGTTATGGCGCGAACAAGACTAGTAGGGTAAAAAATAATCAAAGGGGCGTAACTTGGAAACTAAGAAAGGGGGAGCAACCATTACTATATGCAACACTTTGCCCCATCCTAATATATATGCTTACAAAATTTCATGAAGATATCTCAAACGGTTTCTGAGATATGGTGCGCACAAGACTGTTGACGGACGGAAGGACAGACAGACGGACGGATGGACAGCGCCATGCCATAATACGTCAGTTTTTTCAAAACGGGCGTATAAAAATGATAAGTACATACTGATTGAAGCTAATGAAAATGCAAAAAAATGACTGAAATACATTCTTGATTCTCATGTATATTTTCCAGACATAAAACAATATGTCTATTGAGGTTATCATGTTTGCCATCCCTATTTTCTTGTTAACCAAGAATTCTGCGTAAAGCAAGGTCTCAGAGCAGAACAAAACCGGAAAACTCAACGAAACTTTAAGCTGCCAATACCTAAGAAACAAGAAGAGTAATACCTATGTCTAGCTTCTACTAGGTGCAGGCTAGACAAAAACATCCATCTCAAAACAGCTAAACCTGGCCCCGAGGTTATAAAAAATTTTCATGCTCAGCTGAGTTGAGCATGAAATTTTACCTGCTAATAAATAGAAAATTACTGATAACTTCAGCTGTATTCATGCTCAGTTGAGCTGAGTATGAAATTTTCTCTGCTTATGAATATGAAAATGCCAACATCAGTTGGCATTTTCATATTTATCAGCAGAGATAATTTAATGCTCAGCTGAGTTGAGCATGAAAAAAGTTTTATAACCTCGGGGCCTGATTTCATATTGAAGGAAAATTTGTTCGAGAATAGTCAGTTTTCTTCTTGTATCCCATCTTACCTGTCTCTCCCCAAAAAGATTCAGTCCCGTAATCAGATAATTATTCACATCAGCAGGGATTGAAAAGAATGGTAAAATTTGGGCTGCACCAGCAGTAGTTCCCACAGCAAGTTGGTACCTGAAGCAAAATATTCAAATTCATAAGACTGTCAAACCAGTCTTAACTGGTCACCAAAGGCGAATACAAAAACTGGCAGCGTAAGGAGGGTTCACTGGCACTGTATTGTAGTTCAAGGGATTCCAAAATGGTGGCTGCTGAAGACAGTGACCCTTTCATAGAGGTGATCTCATAAGCAGGTTCGACTGTACATCTATTCACAATAACCCTTCATACTGGGATTGAAAATTTCAAGCGAACAGTATAGACCCATAGACTGCTCCTGTATGAGAGGTCTGATCGTGGGCCTATACTATTTGCCCTTCTGTCAGTGATTCTGTTACACTTTACTTGATACAAATATCAGTTTGTTGAAATTATAAGCAGTCATTGTGTCTCAATATTCAAGCTAATTATAGTTTTAAATTTCAAACCATGTAAAGAGGATTCATACAAAGTGATATTAATACCACACCAAAATTTCACAACCTATCTGTTACAATCTTAACATTTGATAACATGGGGAGCCCCAGTAGCTCAGTGGGTTACGGATTGGCCTGCTGAATTAATGCGCAGAGTTCATATCCCAGTGATGGCAGAATTCTCATTTAAATGAAAACAAAATTCCATTGCACAAAGTCTTTCCTCATCACCCCTCCATCCCCTGGATATTGACTAAAATACTGTTGATGGGCTGTAAAACTGTGAGTCATCCATCCAACCACCTAACTTGATATGGAGAATATTTGAATAAAACACTCTGCAATAAATAAAGCTAGGGGAGAGTCGGGTAACTTCAGACAGGCGGGTAAATTCGGACATATCATGACAAACAGTGAAAATCCAGATGAGATGGCTCATCATGAGTCAGGATTTTATCAGTTTGCCAGATTAATATTGTTTTAATTCCAAACAACTGACATATAAAGGAAACAATGTCACTGTCCGAATTTACCCGCCGTCTGAAGTTCCCCGACTCTCTCCTAAATTGATATACTTTTAAGGGAGGCACCTCTATTTTTTGTTTTTGCCTCTTTGTCAGTAGCAGTCAATGCTCAAGAATTTTCTCCTCCACAAGCAAATTCTGTCTTTTAAGAATAAACTCCTTGGAAGTATTTTTCATCTTGAGCAGTAAACAGGAAGTCATTAAGTTGTTCCCCATTGAAAAAATGGTGAAAGAAAAATGGATGTGTGCCCATACACTTTCAAAAAATTTACTTACTCTGCAATCTGTGAGTCAAGATCTTCAAATGGAATCCAGGCTACATTGATACTGGTCAGAGATTCTTGACAAATCACATCTATCTCTTTACATACTAGAAAGAAAGATTCAAATGTACATTTATATGTTAAATAGTTTTTTACTAACCTACTACTGAACTAGCTTGAGTTTGTGTGATTTGGTTGGGTATGGAAATTCATACATTAATGCTAGAAAATAAACTTACATACTCATCCCAATTTGATTTGTTTTTTGTGGTTGCTGGGCTAGTTTTGCATGAATACTCAAAGAATTATGTAAGGCTCCCATACTTTGTATCACCATCACTAGCTATTGTATAGAGCTTTTTCAGCCACCTTTTTCCCTGTACACACAATTTTCCAATCTATTTTCCCATTTCACTCAGAGAAACTTGTATGTGTTTGAACTTAGTTTGTTCTGCGAATTTGGTTTATAATAAAACGATCAGTAAAAAATTATTAGAATTATGAGTTTGATGACATTTTTTTACTTCTCCATTAAAAGCTATGTTGTGATCCATCAGTCAAAACTGCCTCAGAGAGGCAGCTCTCACAATATACTGTATTAATCCTATTAAATGCCCCGGAGTTGCTGCATTTTCATTTAGAGAAAGTGGGGCGTTATTCAGAGCCTAAAGTGTAGTAAATCAGCCACAGCCAAAATACCTCTTATAAGCAATATAACGGTGATGGATATACTTTCAGAGGAAGCAACTCTACTATTTTGCCTCCCTTCTCAGTAGGGGTCAACTCTTAATTTGCTCTTCTAGGAGCAAATTCTTTCCTTTAAGAGTAGACCCTAGTTCAAAGAGCCTCTTTATACAAAGAAGCAAACAGGAATTCATGCAAGTTGATATAACATTATTTTTGGAAAAGAGGCAAGGGGCATTTATTAGAGCAGGGGCATTTATTAGGGTTGATATGTTACTCCTGTCATCTTGAGCTCTGGTTTAAATATTACCTTCCTCTGTCTCACAAGCCATCAAATTCATGTTGACTGTAGCTTCATCATCGTAAGGGTCTATTCTGGCTATACTGGTCAGCTCTACAACCATCCCAGCTGTGGGTGGGGTATCGTCAACAGTGATTGCCTCAGAGTAGGAACTCACACTGAGTCCCACACTGTTGTAGGCTGTTACCATACCATAGAAGACATCACCATGGGATTTAGTTACATCTGAAATGCCAAGGGAGATATGAATTAAATAGGTACAATTTCAATCACACAATGGTAGCTTACAGCGCAATTGATTTCTTGTTCACATGCTATAAGATCATATCCAGCAGTAAAGACCTAGTAACACATGTATTTAAATGCTTTGTGAACCATAACTGTAGCAGTTGCTTTTTTTATTTCAACAAGAGACCTTAAGCTTTTCTCTCCTTAAATCAGTATTTTTAAAAGGCAATGCTGCAGATAAGAAGGGGTAACAGGGATAAGTTAATGATAATTTTCCACATTTCTTCATGAAAACACATGTTGTGACTCCTCATTAGAACCATCTTGCCAAGAGAATTCTAATGAGGGGTCACATCATATGTTTTCGTAGTGAAATAAGAAAAAACTATCTTTTGATTATACTCAGCACCCCCTATGGTAGTTGGGTCTGAAAGATAGCTCTCACCTGTTGTAGAGTACCTTGACTGATAGCCTGGTATAGGGTCTGATATGTAAATGTCATCATATCCTTTCTGTGTACCAAAGGACACCACAAACATGTCAATAGGACTTTCATCATCTATAAAGTCACTCCATGTACAGTCTATGCTGGAATGTCCCTGTGAAAAAGCATGTCAGAGTTTTAAATACTAGTTGAATAAGCAGATAAATAGGATCATGTACATTTCAGTTCTCCAAGACAACTGATGTTGGCACTTTTTAGGCATTAACTTACCAATGTTGTCACTTTTGAGGCCATAAGTCTTTTTATGTGGCTAGAGATAAAATTATTACATAATTAAAATCTCTTCCCTGAACCAAGTCATGCTAGCTGCTTATATTGGAAAGGTCTTTCCCGAATAGCTGCCTTCACTGAAAGGACTTCTCTTCAAAGCTGCTTATAATGGAAAGGACATTCATCACAGCTGCTAACATTACAAAGGACTTCTCATAGCTGCTTTCATTGGAAAGGACATCTACATTATGAACACTCAAGATGGATTCTAATAGACATCATTCTGACAGGGGTGCTACTCTTAAAGAATACGATTTGCTCTCCACTGGAGAAGAGATTTGCAAACTAGGGAAGCAAATGCTATTCTTTTAAACTTGTCTCTCTTGTAAAAATGATGGCCATGCATCTTATAAATGGATGTGTGACCTAATTTAGTACTTACAGTCTTAATTTGTCCAGTTTTGATAATTTATATCTGTTTGCTAATACTGGAGCTCAAGATAGGTATGAGGATTTTTCAGATTAATAAAAGATATACTGTATTTATCCTGTTTAATGCTCCCGCTCTAATAAATGCCTCCTCCCAATTTTTCTGCCAATAATTTATATTGACTTGCCAAAATTCACATTACTGCCTCTCATTAGAACCATTTCCGTATGAAAATATACAGCCCCTCATGAAGTTCACTTCAATAAAAGTAGCCCCCTCACAAGAACCACTTTTAATGAGAAGCCACAACATGTTTTATTAAAGAAATAACGAAGCCAATTATAAAGCTTACTAAATAAAACATAAAGATATCTACCTGGACATAAGATGGACAGCTGATTGAACCCTCCAAAGGATTAGTTGTGTCTATTATCACAGGGGCAGAGTACACCATCTCCTCTAGACCTGCCTTGTTGCTAGCTCCAACAGTGAACATGTTAGCTATGCCTGAAAAAATATGTGCCCCGTTTACTGTACACAATTCAATACACCAACAACTTCTGTAACAGATTCTTTGTGCTTCTAGCTTTGATAAATATCTTAGTCCTACCAGAGCATTTTTTCAAACTGTTGTCTACCATTTTCACTATAAGGGAAAGAATATGCTTCTTTTTAGCATTGGGGGATCCTACCAATACTGGCTGAAAGAAAAGCAATGGTCTGCTGTGCTTGCAGCAGTTGTGCAATAGGGTATGTTTTTATTTTTGCCTCTTGTCTAGTCTTTGTTTGTCTTCTTTTAACCTCTTTGAGAGAATGAAATACTGTCTCAAATGGGATGTAAAACCGAAACCAGTCAATCAATCAGTATTCATCTTGAGTTGCTGATGTAAAATCACCAGATGCCACAGAGGTCTGAAGTTTGGGGTCTACTATCATCTCTAATGACTCACCCTGAACCATTCGTGTAACATCCCCAGCTGACACAGTGGCCTGAAGTTTAGCCTCTACATTTTCCCCAGTAACTCACCTTGAACTGCTGGTGTAACATCCCCAGCTGCCAAAGAGGTTTGAAGTTAAGCCTCTTCTATCATCTATAGTAGCTCACTTTGAACTGCTGATGTAACATCCCTAGCTACAAAAGTGGCCCTGGAGTTTAGCCTCTACTATAATCTCTAATAACTCACCTTGAACTGCTGGTGTAACATCCCCAGCTACAAACGTTGCCCTGGAGTTTAGCCTCTACTATAATCTCTAATAACTCACCTTGAACTGCTGGTGTAACATCCCCAGCTGAAACAGTGGCCCTGAGGTTTGGTGTCAGAGGTAATTCAGTCTTCTCTTTAATATCTCCACCACTGGGGTATGTTCCCACAGAGTACCATGTGCTGGCGATGTTGTCACCCACTTCTTCTACATTGAGATCATCATCACCGTACTCCCAGGCCTCAGTCAGGACGTCATTTGTGTACTGGTAAATATTCTCTAAGTCATCGCCTGCACTGCTGGTTTCTCTTTTCTTTCTTGCATTGGCATTTGAAAGGCTGGTAAAGATATATAGAAACTACAATGGAAGATCTACAAATGTCATTTTTACAGTCTATGATTTCCCGACATTTTTAGAAGGGAAATTTCTCTGTGACTTCCTGCTTGCTTCTCTGGCAGATCAATTAAGCCCTTCCAAAATAAGAAAAAAGAGGAATGAAAATCAGACTCAGTTTTATTATGACTCCTCTGTAATTCTGTCTTCATCAACTTATAAATTATTTTTGAATGCTACTTTACTTCAAACTAGTCTTCAAAACACTCAGAATCTTCAGTTTAAAGGACTCTAGTAAGATTTTAATTCAAACTAAATTTTTAACAAAAAATCCTGCACTGTGTACCTTACTGATCATATCTGACGTTTTTCTATCTGATAATTGTTCCACAAAGTGCTTGGTGAAATTGTAAACTGAACAGAATGCCCCAGGAGCAGTCTGATATGGGTCTATACTGTTTGACTCGCATATTTATTATCAAATTTGATCAAATTTGATTTTGCAATTTTCAAACAAGTCTGTGGATTGCTGTCTCGCCAGTTTGTGCAGTGTCACAGAAACAGAGCTAAACCAGAAAACGTGAAATAAGTTTATGCCGCCAATGCATCAGATAATGCCACTGACAAGGCCAGAAAAGCAATTCCTAAGCCTCGCTGTCTGTTAGTAGCAGGTGCAACAAAATACTACCGTAAGCTTTACTTTGCAAAAAAAGTATTGTACCTTTCTAGTTCAATGTAAGGTGGTGTAATGTCTGGAGTGAATCCATCCGTAACTGTCTGTAGAATGTTACCACCATTTGTTATGGCTCTCACTGTGGTGCAGTAGGTCACTCCAGGGGTCAAGGGAAGAACAGCCTGTGCTAATCCTGAGGTTGCTACTCCTGTAGGGAAATAAACAATGCTTATAGAGTCAGATAAGGGTGGTTTTGAAGATAATTATGGTATAATAGTAGATCTGCTTAGGCAATGCTGTTCTGAAGAAGGGTTGCAACATTTAGAAATGAGAAAAAATTATTCTAAAAACATACACTAATCTGGCACTATGACTAATTAATCAAATCATAATGACGGGGACACAAAGTAGGTTTTCATGGAATCAAAAACAAACACTACCACTTTGCTTACACTAAGGCATGCTAAACATGGAAAAAGAACTGTCCAAGAACATGTGCATGAAGAAATCCAAGCAAATGATTTGCCACATTTCCAACAGTTCATTTTTTTTGTATGACATAATCATTGTCTGTCACCTTCTACCTTACAATCCAGAACCAAATTTTATCTTGAACTGAAGAGATGGCACCTGAAAATTTCAATAAATATAGCACCTGACTATGATGTACATTGGTCACCTTTGACACTTGCATAGAAATGTTACTGTGTTTCTTTGGTTATAAGACAGAAGTTTTTTTCCCTGCCAAAACAATATCAAAATTCTAGATCCATCCTTAAAGATGGATCTAGATTTTCAGGACTATTACAGGTAAATCTAGATTTTTGGGATTGTTTTGGAAGGGAAAAAACTCATCTTATAACAGAAGTTCATATTTAGACCAACTCTGATTTAGATACTGGGGTAATTTAGGAAGGAGAAATCCCCATCTTATTTAAGGAATGAATTTCATTTTTCTGAGGTTTATCGAAGTGTAAACTACATTGGGTCATGTGCAAAGTGAATGAACTCCTTCGGGGTTCATTCACTTTGCACATGACCCAATGTAGTTTACACTTCCGGGGTTCATTCACTTTGCACAAGACCCAATGTAGTTTACACTTCGATAAACATCTGAAAAATTAAGTTCATTGCTTATGTTTACATTCGTTTTAATCAAATCTTTCATGAAAAATCTTATATAAGCGCCAAAATTGAAGCAGTAAAACACGTACACGCACTTTTTATTGCTAACAGCAGAACGGCATGTATGACGTCATGATGTTGCTGACATCCAATCAGGTTGTAGAAAGCCATTGTGTATTTTGACGTCATTGACGTCGCGTGTCTCAATGTAATTATTGGAATGTAAGCAACATTACGTTCCAATGGTTTACTGTAGGGCTTTTCAGTAAATACACCAAGAATGTAAATATAACCAAATAAATACATGTATGGTAAGAATTTATAAAAGATTCATAGTTTCTCACCATGTCCTGGTACACCATCCTCCTCATTGTGAACAATGCCATGCTCCATAAATGGCGTAACATCTTCACAACTGGGTCTGGTACCTATTGACCAATCAAATGCTGATATCCCATGGAGGCTGCTCTCAAACCCAGAGAACCGCATTGAGACTGTGTTAGTATCAGACTGGTAGTCAATGTCATGTTCAAATCCTTCCAATGGGCCATCAGTTGCAATACCTATAAAATGAAAGTTTAGAAGGACTGTGTTTCTGTATTTGCAATACAAGTTCAAACATGAATAAACAAGCTGATAGTATAAACCCAGCTCAGACTGTGCCATCCTGAGGAGCAGCCTGATCAGGTCTACACTGTTTAATCCAAAGAATTATTCTAAAGGCTGACTTAATTTCATGCAAACCTTATTATTATTCTTGAGTAACCCTTATCTGTAACTTTGTGAGCCACTGATCAACAGAGATCAGGTCACATCAAGATTATTCTGTCCTCCGTTTTGTTGCACAGATTTTTATTGGACTCTATAGAACAATGGGTTGTTATTTGTCTACAGCTGTTTAAATAAGATGCTTTGCTGTCAGAAATAAATTCTGCATCTGAACTCCAACTCCATCTGTTAATGATGATAATTTAGGGTCAAGAAAGACATTTGTTGCAGTGAATCAGTATATTTTAGGTGAAACGATTCTATCATTTTGTTATGGGATCAAATCTTAAAGCAATCCACAGTACCTGTAACATCCTCTGGTACCACAATCACAGGTGTGGAGACTGTTGGGGCACTAAAGTCCCCTGCCCCATTCTTCACTTTCAGGGACACATAGTACACAGGGCTCGGTGGGTACAAATCGCGATCTGTGTCGGTAAGTTCACAAGGGATGTAGTAGTCCCGGATTTTACCCTCCACTGTCATCCAGTCCTGAATATCTACACCACCTGAAATATAACTCATAGCAGTGGCCCTGGTCCTACATATTGGGTTGGTTGTTTGGTTGTTTTGGGTTTAATGGCCCTCTGAGACAGTATTTCAGTCTATATCGGGCCTTCTCCAAGAGAGCGGGAGCAAGAAAAAGAGACATGATAGATGAGAGAAAAAATATCCAAACCACCCCACCTGCACCTACTGCAAGCACAGTAGGCCCTTGCCCTACTTTTATCCAATTAAGTAGGACGCCCTGGCACCTGGAATTTATAACCAGCACCATCGCCCAACCATCACCCCATCTAAATATTGGGACAGAAAAGCTTTAGAAAGCTGTGTAAACACAGATCAGACTGCTCCTTGAGGGGCAACTTTGAGCAGTCTGACCAGAGGCTTCAATATATGTATTTGCAGTTCCAGCTCAGAATGCTCCTATGCTGATCAGAGCATAATGCTATTTGCTAACAAAAACAAAAACAACTTGTCCATATTTGAAAACAGAAATTAAGGAGAAATGGGTACAGTTTCAGACCAACCAACTCAACCAACTCTGCCTTTTCATTTTTCCCTCCCTTCTCAACTAGGGGTCAACTCTTAAAGGGAAGAATTTGCTCCCTTAGGAGCAAATTCTTACCTTTATGAGTAGACACCATTTTGGAAGAGCCTCATTGTACTTGGAAGCAAACATGAAGTTGTAAAATTTCCATTTTCTAAAAATGACTGAAAAACATGGAGGTGTACTAATTCACTATATGGCGTCCTAATATACAGACTAACTACGAAAGACTGCAAATTTTCTTTTACAGACAGTTGACTGGACATGATTTGGGGTCTCTTGGCCCTTCAACAGTATTTCAGTTATTTTGGGCTTGTGTTGGAAATGGACAAGATGATAATAATGAGGCCAGAAAAGAATCCCTCAATCACAGAATTAGTGGGATAGTACAAGGCTGTAAAAATCTTTCATGAGTGTGAGGTGGGGATAAAAAAATCCATCAGAAGGTTGGTTGGTTGGTTGATTTGATGCTTAACGTCCATGGTAAGCAACTAAGGTCATGTCAGGACGGTCAGTTAACCTAACCACACTATTCCTGGGCAGGCTTAGACCTCCTAAGCGGTTAACCAGTACTAAGTGCACATACTTTCGCCAGTAACTGACAACTGCCCTTCTTGAATCAGCGGAAGAAGAAACGAAAGTATGTGGCCAGACTGGGATTCGAACCCAGGACCTCTGACTTACGAGTCAGGTGCCCTACCGATTGCGCTACCCGGCCCGGCCCATCAGAAGGTCACTGTTTAGAAGGTCACTGTTTAACATCATGAGACCTGCAGAGTGATGCTGAACAGTAATCCTGAGGAACAGATTTTTTTCAATCCACATCTCACACCCACGATAGGTAATTTTTCTTGCTTAACATTTGATTTACAAGGTTTAGATTTAATTGTAAAACTTGTTAAAATGCATAATACCCTACCGTGCTTAAGTATTGGGACACCTAAAATAATAAATTTTCCATTTGTCCCAAATGGAAAATTCATTATTTATAGGTGACCCAATATATACGCACATTACGGTATTAGCATTTGAAAAGTTTCTTTTTGAATTTAAATTTAAAAGAAGCCAAAACTATCAGCAATCAACGTTGGGTTCCTTGTGATAATGACTGGCACAGCATAAATTGATTACATTTTGCCGCCTTGAGACATCAGACTGTCTTTACACTCAACATCACTTGGTAACACAGATACACGATTCTCTATGTGACTAATGGCTTCACCACACATGATATTTTTTCTGTTTCGCTTAAACCTGGTTTAAACAGAGGAAAATCCTTCTTTGTCAGGTAAGTAAGAAATTCCAATACAAAACCTTTATGTACATGTGAATTTTCAAATGTATGATTAATTTTTTTTTTTTTTCAGAAGAAAAGATTACCTGGAGAGGTTCCAACAGCTACAGCTATACCCCCTATCCCCGACTCTGGGTCAGAGGCAAGCCATGTAGCCTTGATGCCCGCATGATCGGACTGCCAAACATAGTCTCCCAGTTTCTCCTCTTCTTCACCTCCCAAAACACCAACATTTAACCATTTGATCTGAAAAACAATGAAATTTCAAAAGGTAAGCTGATTTCCCTCCTATATAAAAAAGCTTTCTTTTGAAATTTCAAAACAATTTCTTCTGTTAGAAAAAAATCGAGTTTTTTCTCTTGGAAAGCAGTTGCTTTTCTGTTTGTGTTTTGTATAAATGTATTGCATTTATTTGGCAACAAGGCCGAGTTTTCCCTCTCCTTCTAAAATGACCCCAAATATCTAAATCCAGTCCAGCGTAATTCTTTTTTTCCCTTCCAAAAGAACCTAAAAAATCTAGATCCATCCAGAGCTCTAGATAAGAGGGCATATTTGGTGATAATTAGGGATAATTTTTGTTAATTCTGAATAAAAACATATGTTGTGACCCCTCATCTGAGCCGTCTTGACGAGATGGTTCAGATGAGGGGCCACAACATATGGTTTCGATGAGTAATAAGAAAAATTATCCTTAATTATCATCAAATACTCCCTCTTATCTAGAGCTCTGGATCCATCTTACAAGATGGATCTAGATTTTTGGGGTTGTTTTTGCAGGAAAAATCTGCCATCTTATAACCCAGTAAATATGGTATTTCAAGCTCTCAAGACATATCAAAAGTATTAGAATTTCCTATCCCAATACCCTCTTACTGTCATTCCTTATTTTCATGTTTATCAATGTAGACAGGACTTTTGCATTTCTCCAATCAAATCAAATTTAAGGATAATATTACAGCAAATGTATGCATTTTAATTCTCATAACAACTTTCCCCACGCACCTAGGCGGAACACATCCATGGCCATAGCTAGTACAGGGCACCATGCTTCCATCCACAATTACAGTATATGGCAAATGTGTTCTTATATATAGGAAAATCAAAGTACAATACCACAGGTGGTGTGTTGTCTATGATGACTCCGTTAGTATCGTATGTGCTCTCCAACCCCGCACCATTTACAGCAGCAATACGAGCTATGTACATGTGCCCCACGGTCAGGCTCATTCCTGTCTGTGTGTGCATCTGTATGTCATTAGCATTCAGGTCAACCCACTCATTCAAGGCTTCTGCAACTAGAAAAATGTGTTCATAACCACTATGCCCCCAAACTATATGCTTTCCAAAAATACTTTCGTTAATAGAAACATAACACAGCTCCATCTCTACCTACTGATGGAGCTGTGTTATACCGTATACAAGATAATTTTCGCGGTGTTCCATTTTTGGCGGTATTTCGCGGTCACTAAGAAACCACGAATATTAAAATTGCGAAATAATTTCCTGTTTCTTACAAAGTATCTTATGTAGACACAGTGTTCACTTATTTTGTTTCTGTTTGCTTTGGTAATTGCTTGTACTTTTCACTTGAGCCAGTTCTTTCATTAACCTGCAGCAGCCCTGCCGCAGGTTAGTGAACAAATTGGCTCAAGTGAAAAAAAGTATTTTTGCTTGCTTTTCACGCATGTTGCTAAGCGCGAAAATAAAAAATCGCGAAAAATAATGTTAATGTTTTTTACCCTTAACCGCGAAAATTACCGCGTATACGGTATTTGTATTGACAGGGACATGGGAACAGAATGGGGGAAGTAGAGTGCTAAATCTGGAAATAAGTGTTTGACATTGCTAAACTTCAGAAGTTTTCCTCCTTTAATCAATATGGTTATGATGTGAATTTCTTCCTTTTTTTTTTTATCTGAAACAGATAAAAAAAATTTTATTATCTGAAACAGATAATTATTTTTTTTATTATCTGAACAGATAATTATTTTTTTTAGGTATCTTAATACTGAACCACATTAATGGATAATAGTGGGCATCATTTGCACCTGCCTGGATTGTTGTTTGTTACAATGAAATTGTGAAATACATCTGGACCCAGTTGTTCAAAGCTAATGAGGTCATTAGTTAACGTGACATTAAAATTTCAAACGTTAATATCACAAATATGCCAATATTTTTTGTTTTAAAAATAAGAGAAGCTTTTGCAATACAAAAGCTTCTCACATATTTTCAACAAAAAATATTAGTGTATTTGGCTATAAAGTCACAAAACACTAAACAAGTTGACCTCTTAACAAGCTCGTTAGGCTAACGATACTTTGAACAACTGGGCCCAGTTTGTGATTAAAATGATAAACCCGTTCATTTTGGGCAGGGCCCCAGAATTTGAATTTACAGGGACCCAGCTGGCCCCTGGAAAAATAAAATCAAATAGTCTCTATCACTGATGAGTAAGTGTTATACAAACTTGCGACACACAGAATATGACTTTTGTCAGTGTTTGGAGATATTCATATGCAAAAAAACAACACTGACACTTATTGTGCAAGAAATGAAAATTGTTGTATTTGTTAACAGCATAGATCCAGATGTGGCTCTGAGCCAACTCACCTGGATCCACACAGTTTGTTCTCTACTCTTTGAGTTCTCAATATGATATAGCCTGGACCAAATGCTTTATAACTAGAGCAAGTGAGCAGGGGCTCACATATACCCCCGACCAGCACCACCGCCTAATGAAAACTGAAGGATGTTGGAAATATAAGCAAAAATATAAACTTAATGCAAAACTTTAACGCAAATACACAAGTCTGTGACCTTGACCTTTGGTAAGCAGCAGCATCCAGATGATGTAAACAACTCTGTATGAACCTAAAAGTAACCCTAGTCAAATATCAAAAGGTTCCATCAAAGGATATAAGAAATATAAAAGACTATAAACTTAACGCAAAACTTTAACGCAAATGTTTAAGTCTGTGACCTTGACCTTAGGTCAGCAGCAGCATCCAGATGATGATAAGTATTCTGCTTGAACCTGTAAGTAAATCTAGGTACATACCAACAAGCTTCATCAAAGGATATTGGAAACATAAGCAAAATTAAAAACTTAACACAAAACTTTAACGCAAATGTTTAAGTCTGTGGCCTTGACCTTTGGTCAGCAGCAGCATCCAGATGATGATAAGTATTCTGCTTAAACCTGTAAGTAAATCTAGGCACATACCAACAGGCTTCATCAAAGGATATTGGAAACATAAGCAAAATTAAAAACTTAACGCAAAACTTTAACGCAAATGTTAACGGACGGACAGACGCACGCACGGACGAACGGACGGACAGACGGACAAACTGACGAACGGACGGAAAGACGAAAACTATATACCCCTCGACATACATGTCGGGGGTATAATCAGAGCTCTAGATAAGAGGGAGTATTTGGTGATAATTAGGGATAATTTTTGTTAATTTTGCATACAACCATATGTTGTGACGTCTCATCTGAACCGTCTCGTCGAGACGGTTCAGATGAGGGGTCACAACATATGGTTTCGATGAGAATTAAGAAAATTATCCTTAATTATCATCAAATACTCCCTCTTATCTAGAGCTCTGTTAATTTTGCAGAGATAATTTTGTTATCTTTAAAGGTTACAATCTTACCTGGCAAGATCTTCGATTTTGTCCCATGTCTGAGTTCATAGACTTGAAGTTTGTAGTTAAAGATGGTAGATTCAAGGTCATAGAAGTCAAAATTGATGGAAAGGGAGCCCAGGTCAGGCTGTGAAATACAGAAGTTAGCCATTTCATAAAACCCAAGTTACCCTTATTGATGATTTTTCCCCTAATAATGTCCATATTTATGCCATGCAGCTATAAACATTCAGAGAAGCTTCCAGGAGGTGTTTATTAATTTACATAAAATGTTTAGACTGAACAGTTGTTATATTTTAATGGTCCTCCAAGACAGTACATGTATTTCAGTCCGTACTGAGCTGTGTCCC
Organism: Ctena decussata; assembly: GCA_963989385.1. Classification (NCBI taxonomy): domain Eukaryota; kingdom Metazoa; phylum Mollusca; class Bivalvia; order Lucinida; family Lucinidae; genus Ctena; species Ctena decussata. The sequence goes on along the minus strand of OZ022499.1, from coordinate 78,123,765 downwards.
AGAGATAGGGAGCTTATGTAAGCTTAGGTGAGCTTAATTTTTTTTTTCAGCAAGCCTAAATACAAATGAATGCCAGAGCCATTTCACCTCACACCTGGGCCATCCGCACCTCTCTCGTGACAAACCAGAGCCATTCACATGAGTGGTCCAGCGACTCAACAACTCCTCTCATTTTCTCAGCAAAAATGGCATTATTTTAGCAATATATTTGAAAATGGAACATCTTGCTAATTAATATCATCCTACTTTTAAACAACCAGGCTCTAGTTCGTTTGCCATTCCACCAACATGATTCTGACACTGCGCTAGATAGTAAAGTTGATCAGGGTTCGAGGTTATAAAACTTGAGAATAATCTCAAACCCAAAATAAAGCACACTGATTGGCTGCTTCCGAGCACATGCTCGGAAGCAGCCAATCAGTGTGCTTTATTTTCTGTTTGAGAACGTACTCAAGTTTTATAACCTCAGGGCCTGTTTAAATTTCAGAGTAATTACAATCAACTATGGTGTGCCATTGGAAAACTGGGCATATTATCATAGTTTAACTATATTACACATGCATATCCATGTACCTGATATTCTATATCACCCCTGGGATTTGCTCCATCCCCTATATAGTCCAGTGATGGAGGAGTCAGGTCAACAATGAATGAATCGGTCTCGCTTTCAATTTCATTCAAAGCTCCATTGGTTGTTTTGAGAACAGACTTAACCCTGTCTTTGTGATGAAGATGATAGTCCTGCCATCTTGCTTCAGTGATATTGCCATCTAGTGACACAAAGTCTCGCAGTGTCTCATAGCCTTCCCCGCTGAAATGTATATATGTAAAGTCAAACCTCAATGACTAAAACTCTAATGACAAACACAAGTAACTCATTTACCATGGATAACTAGAACTAAGTTTTAAGTCCATATTCAGAATTCTACTCAATGACTACTAATACTTATTACTGGAACTAGTTTAAAAAGGTCCAAAGTGCTGTCTGGTTATCAATGTTTGAGTACACTGAGATAAAAATGCCTTGGCAAACATGGTGGACCATGATCAAACTGCTCTTAGTCTGATCAAGGCCTGATATCTGTATGCAGACTTTTGAAAGGAGATGTGTGAATGTCTCGAAATTTTTAAGGTTTGAAAAGAGATGTGTGAATGTCTGGAAATTTTTAAAGGGGGTGCAAAAGTTAAGACAATCCAGATTTTGAGGGCAACTTCAGGGGAGTAAACCAAATATCTGGCAGAAAACTGCATAATATTTTTAAATTTTCCCAGTAAGCAGGAGGGCACATCTGCACCCTCTGCACCCCTCTGCATACAGGCCTGGATATCTGAGTTTTGGTTAATTTGATGCTTAACGTCCACGGTAAACAACTAAGGTCATGTCGGGACGGTCAGTTAGCCTAACCACACTATTCCTGGGCAGGCTTAGACCTCCTAAGCAGTTAACCAGTACTAAGTGCACATACTTTCGCCAGTAACTGACAACTGCCCTTCTTGAATCAGTGGAAAGAGAAACGAAAGTATGTGGCCAGACCGGGATTCGAACCCAGGACCTCTGACTTATGAGTCAGGTGCCCTACCGATTGCGCTACCCGGCCCGGCTCCTAGATATCTGACACACTGCTGGAAAGCAAAATCATATTGTTCAAATACTAGGGTAATTTCATTATTTGACTGAGGAGGGTAATTATTACATTATTAATCTGAGGGGTACTCTACCAAATTTTACATTTTCAGAAAAACTGAACAAGAACTATACTCTGAAAATAAGCGAGATCTGAAAACCTTATGGGCACTGGCTACCAAGAAGGCAAAATGAAGTGAGATTTGTTTTCAGTAAGATTTGATCTCACTTAGGGAGACCAGGCTCACAGGTTATAACACTTGAGTACATTCTCAAACTCAAAATAAAGCACACTGATTGGCTGCTTCTGAGCACATGCTCGGAAGCAGCCAATCAGTGTGCTTTATTTTGAGTTTGAGATTATTCTCAAGTTTTATAACCTCGAACCCTGGGGCCAGTTGTTCAAAACTAATGACATTGTTAGTTAACGTTTCATTAAAATTTCAAACATTAAAATCTCAAATACACCAATATTTTGTGTTGAAAAAAGCTTCTCACATTTTTCCAACAAAAAACATCAGAGTATTTGGTAAAATAGTCATAAAACACTTAATGAGTTGGCCTCTTAATGAGCCAATTAGGCTAACAATGCTGTAAACAACTGGGGCCATATTTATAAAGCAACTTAAGTCGTTGCTATGCTGTTGCAAAGGCTAATTTTCTATGAAGGAGATTCCCTACAACTAAATTCGGCCTTAGCAACAGCATAGCAACCATTTAAGTTGTTTTATAAATACGGCCCCTGGGTCCTGACCTACATGTATGCTATAGTACGCTTACCTGTCTCTTAAGACTTCGACACTAAAGCTGTCTATTCCTGATTCCGGGTCTAAGAAATCCTGCCATTGT